>PQWD01006837.1:0-64419 GCA_019425675.1 Leucinodes orbonalis | reverse complement strand
GCAACAGCGTTTTAAGTGTTTGTTTTATTTAATAGCCACTTTGACCTTAGGTTCATGTCTATTTATAATATTTATATTGCAAAAAACAGCGGCACAGTATTTTTATTAACCTTACTTTTGTTCCCCTTATGTGAGATATCAGTAGTAACCATTTAATAATTAGACATATCTAAAGAGTGTTTGAATATAAATGAATAACACTCGCTTAAAAATATTTTTTTTTGTATCATATTTATTAAAAAAGCTTTATTGTTTTACAATTAATCTTTTAATACGTTTCTTTAAAACCTATAATTTATGAAAAAATATCTTCATTTAACTTTTCTGGCTCACTGTGCATAAGCAAAAAAGAATTGTATTCATCATGACTGTTCTAATATCTGCAATTTTGACAATAAATGACGGTGGTATTAGTAGGTTAATTTTCTCGAATATTTTTAGACAATTAGTTTTTAATAATAACTAACATCCGCGCCAGTTTAATTATGACAAAATGGCAGATATTTAGTGACACGAAATGATGATTTCATTTAAGTTTAAAGTGTATACCATAAGTTAAACCAATTTAAATTTCTATTTGGCTATATTTATATACTACAACATATTGGGTTCTTCTTAATAAAACTGTTGGATTACATTTGCATACAACTTAGATAAACAATAAACTAAGTTCGGTGATTAGTAGTTATGTAGTGTAAAGGACCTTGGATTAACTAAAATACATTTTTTAAATGATCCTTTTCTAATAAAAATATTTAAAAAAGTACCAATATGTTGTGGTGCGTTTATTATTTTAAATGTGTTGAGGGTTCTTTTTTTAGAATAAAGATCATGTTAATATAGTTATATGATTGTTGCAGTTGTTATACTTATTTATTTGTAGTAAAAATTTAATCTTCTGCAGTTTAGTTCTGATTTTAATTTTAGTGCAATAATTTAGTGTGCATTACAAAAAAGTACATAATAAAAGCGCATTTATTTCATTTTTATGACTTGATTCTTCTATTTGAAACCGAAATGAATAGTTCCAAGTCCACTTTATTTTTATGCGATTTTCACATATATCAAATTAATTTTATTTATAATTTTTCAGTGCATTAACTAAACTGTGGAAGACTTAGTTTGATCTAAATACGACTTTTTATAGGTTAATAGATATTTTTGAATGGACTAAGATTTCCCATGTTATTGGTAAAACGATTATAAACTTACTGAATATTGAAATTTTCGATGAATCCTCTCATTGTCTGGATATTTTGAAAACCAACTTAAGAGGTGTAGTAATTGTAATATTTTGCATTATTGTGGTGGTAAATTAGTACATTTTAGTTTCGTTTTATTGTTACATGAAATGTGTTTCAAGATTTGTTTTGATCCATGGGTAGGTACCATTATCATCGGTAGTTAAAGATGTCATTATCATACTTTAATAAAACAACGAAGAAACATAACTTGTTTTTATTTCCACTTTTGGTTGGTATTCTCAACCATTGTACATTTTACTTGTAGGTACAGTTGTTGGGAGTAATGATAAAGGAGATTGCATCACAATTATATTGCATCGGTGAAGTCACGTTACATTAGGTCGAGTGGCGACTTCGGCAGAGGCCGCTGCACGAGCAAGAGCCCTCGCGACGCCCTCAAACGGTCGGCTTATTGCTTACCGTATACAGTCGCTGTTATTCTAGTAAAATCAACAACTTATTTTGAACTCTAGTGACAAGGCGATAGGGTGTACTTCCCGCGGAGATGCAATACCTACTTAGACAGCGGCCCCGTGTCTGCGCTATTGTTTGGCGTTTTTATAGAAAAATGCCGTAATAACGTCCCTTTTTAAGTTTTCTAAACGATTGCAGCCTGTGCAGCGGGTAGGCCAGCTATTACACACGGTTGTTATACGAGATTTTTGAATTATACGAGAACACGTGATATACGAGTCGTATATCACGTGATCTTAATGCAAATGGTAGGGTTTCCAAAATAACTGTTTCTTGCTGAAGGGGATTTTAAAGTATTTAATATATCTTTATATTTTGGAACGCCATTACATTTTTCAGATGCATAAAAACAATCATTTTCTGCTACTATTATGACTTATAAATATCAGAGGTTTCCCATTATGATTATTATATCCGCTCGTGATCATAAGCCGCAGCGTGTTGTTCGTATAAAAATTAAATCAATGGATTCAGGATAAAAACTATGGGTAGTAGGAAATATCGATAGGCCTATAGATATTATCGATAGTCAATCTGGCAAACTTCGATAGTATCAAAAAATGCTTCTGTATCTGTATCAATAGTTGTCACCGAGAATGTTAATTATTGCGATGAGGCTATTGATAGTATCGATACTATTGCTTCTGACTATTGCCAAAACGATCAATAGTAGTATTGATAATATCGATACTATAGGAACCTAGTGCAATGAATTGTTGCAATGTTGAAAGTAGTGGAAAGTTATAGCTGATGATGATAATATAAATTCGGTGAATTTTGAATCCTCACCATCCATTCGACCTATTATTGTACTCATATTATGGAAAGATTTAATAGGAATCCAATACCATATAGATTTATCATAAAAGTTTTACAAAATAAACGATAATTTAATAAATTATCGCATTGCATTGAGCAATTATAGCTTGTACTACTTCTATTCAGTCCGCCAAACCGCCCGCCGTGATCCTATCACACCCTTATTTAATTGAAATTTATTATTTTTGGAAAATCTAAATTTATTAATTATTATTATTATTATATGTATTAATCATTAATCGCAGTGTTTACAAGATTTTTACGGTTTAAAATATTTGATTTTTGTATGTATATTTTGTATTAAATAATATATACTATTATAATTTGCCTCATATTTGGGGGATGTACTTTGATTGACAACAAGGGTTCTTATATTTAAAAAATGACAATGTTCTCGATTTCACTCTGCATAAACAAAGACAAACATATTTGAAAATAATGAGCAATTGGTACGTAATAGTCAACAACGTAGGTATTCTATACTGTTAGCTACAGTAGGTAACAGTATAGAATTATATTACGTTACATACAATATACCTACGTTATATTTATCTGTGTTAACAGGTATAGTTCAGATTATTTTCACAAGCTTTTATTTACCTTCTTTATATTTTATTATTAGATACTTATAATTAGATCTTTGCAAGGCTCTATGCCTCAACGCTTGACCTGTACAGAAAACGGTTGATATAAAATTAAATATTTTTTAAATAAAATATGAAAAGTGATCTTATTATTTTATTAAAATATTTTTTTTCCGATCCTATGCTTCGTCCATATTATCTAGTCTCAACACCACACGTAGTGACACCACTTCAGTGTATAAAATAAAAAAACAGACATATTATGTGTGAAATGAAACCTTTGTGTTTGTGAATCAATTACTATAAGCCCATCTCGAAATAAGTGGAACCATGTGCTCGAATCAAGCGACAAAACAAAGTTTTCTTCAGAAAGGACCATTGAACAGCTGTCATTTGGAGTTGGCTCTCAATTAAGGATATACTCTTCGGATCTTCCATAAGCCCGATTCATTCCAAAGCTATAAATTCAGCGACGCGTCGTGTACCTCCTCCATTCCAATGATAAGCTGACGTCTGTTGCTGGCGTTTTCAATCGATTTAAATTATTCCCGTCTAATTATTTTAAGCACAAAATGTGTTTCGTATATATTTTTTGACTTGAATGAATTTTGTCTTGCTGATTTCAGTATGTTTTTACATAATTTAATGTTAACATGCTTGTTTGTAGGTATTGAGCATGCTGCATTTTTTTAACCTTTTAGGACTGTGTATGGTGAATATTAAAATTTGCTTTTGGGAGGAAGTATATCGGGGCTCAATTAATGGTATAGCGGCTAGTGCGTTCTGTTGGCGATAGCACAAGTCAAGCAATCATTGCAATGGTCATCCATCAGATTGATGTCCGAAAAAGATTATATAAGTACCCCCTATTAGTAATTACCCCCGTATTTCGGACGTCACGTTAAGCCGTTGGTCTCGCCTATTATCTTAGAATGGTAGCCGAATGATAACATTCACCAATCCAATCCCCACTGGTTCCGCCCAAACTGTGGGACGTTATAGGCTTGTGAACATGAAGTATATTTCATACTTTGGGGACAAGTATCTATGTTTCAAAGTATCTGTACTACAAGTTTTTAGGATTTAAGCGAAATTGTACACGGGTAATTGCAATGAAAGTTATTGTTTAGGTGAGTAGGTTAGGTACCTATCTAACTAGTCTAGGTGTCGTTTTTATGCAATAGGGGACAATGAAGCAGACGACTCACTGGATTAAACATGACACCGCCATCCCTATAGGTACATTTGCAATACCCGAGGACTTAGAAACGTGGTACTGGCCATTTAAAAGGTTATATGGTCTTGAATCACTTATTTTATAATTACACTGGTCGACAAATCATCATCTTTTGTAAGCCCTAAAAAGAATTAAACTAATTTTGAGAGAACATTAATAAACATACACAGGTACTAATTTTATGTCTTCGTTAGCTCGGGTTTTTTGTGGATACCTATACAAGTTATAATTTAACCCGTTAATAGTTTATTCAGATTCATGTATTTTAATAATCTTAAAAGTGTACACATCAGATTATTTTTCTTTTAAAATTGAATTCTACAGCTTCTCTTTTCAAAATTAAACAATAATTCGTTAGCATGGCTGGGCTCCGCTTTTCCCAATATCGTCGTTCCATGTCCTGATGGCAGCACCCACCATTCTCATTGGTACGTCTCCCATATTGTGAGATGAAAAATTCAAATTCGAGTCCAACATATGGCTTTTTGAGGCATATTTTACACCCAATAGAGTGCAGTTCTTTAATCAAGTATATTATAGATTTCAGCTCCTACATTTCCTTAAATAAATGTAAATATTCGAAAAAACTTAGATATTTGAAAGCGTCTTTTTCGTTGTTAAGATATTTCTTAAAGTTTTGCATTTTATCCCTTATTTTAAGTGCAAAGGTGGAACGTCAATGTTTTTTTGTCGTGAATAAAGTATGTTTTCTGATGCTGGAGTATGGTACTTGTCCTTGGTGGCCGCACTTTTCTAATGTAATGATTTCCTTCATCACGACTTCTCAACAGGCCAAAACCACCGAAGCGCTTTCTTCCAAGTATCAAAATAAATTTATTGTGTTTCACTTTGGTGTTTTAAATGTTTTATTATATTTTGCGTACCTTTTGACGTTCATAAGGGCTTTATGTAAGCCTAATTTGAATGAGTGGATTATGACTTTCACTATAACTAATTTAAAGACACAAGAAACAACTGTATTTAGTGTAGCCTTGTTGAATACCTGAAAGTATCGCAATAACTTTAAAATTTACGCAGATATTTTAAGAATATTTCTCATATTGTATGTTTTCAAATATAAGACTTAGATTTTCAAAAGCTTTTTTATAGGAAACTGCGTGACACAAAGTAATGTAAGGGTATTTGTTACATTTGTGTTTCAATACTGCCTTAAGGATACTTTAAGACGAATCTATGAATAATCATCAAGCTTGTGGGTCATCATGATTAATACCGAAAGATGCGTACAGTGCATCGATGTCGTTTCACAAAACCAGATTGCTATCGAATCTAAAAAACTACTTAAAATGGTGGAGTGCAAACTATGGCGGTTTCGAAATGCTTCAAGTAGCATATCTTGTTAATTCGAGCTAAGCCAGCTATGAAATGTACATGGTTAATAACTATTTACCAAGTACTTTCTGATATTCTAACTTATTATTGTTGGGCAAAAACCTTTTGACCAGTATTATTTGCGTTTCGTGCAATCAATCAATGCTCAAAGGCATTTAAGTAATTAGTTCTTAGGCAGAGCGCTTTGTGCCGGATGGCACAATGCGCTTTCAATGGTCGTGTATAAAGAAAAGGAGCACGCTTGTCTAGACTATGCTTTAGCATAGTTTCTAGACAAGCGTGCTGTAGATGCTTGTGTGTAACTACAATTTGTTGAAAGTAAATCAAAATGAGCATCTATATACTGCAATTTAATATGGGATAGTAATAAAGGCGGTGGCTCAATGGTCTTGACTGTTGAATTTCGACCGGGAGGGCGCAGGTTCAAATCCCGCTAAAGACGTGTTTTCGAATTTTCAAAATTATATGTACCTACATTTTCCGACGTTCTTACGGTGAAGGAAAACATCGTAAGGAAAACTGCGCACGCCTGCGAAGAAATTCAAAGGTTGTGCTTGAAGTCGGCCAATCGCACTGGGCCCGCGTGGACGACTATGGCCTATACTTTTAGATTTTAGATTCAAAATTAGCCCGCTACGATTACAAATACACCATAGATTTAGAATTAATGCGTAATGCTGAGATCGCCAGTTATATTATATATACTCGTATGTATTTACGTATTCCCATTGTTCTGAATCTATAGAATTAAATGAATTAAATATTATTTTAATTCAAAATATTGGCGTCCCCCTTCCACATTAATCGTAACATTATTTGGGCGGGCAGTCGTGGTCTGAAATACATACCTAGCAATCTAAACAACTAAGTGGATACTTGGTGTATGCAGTAGATGCTTTGCAATTTTCCGCGCGGCTGCTCTCGACTTTGCAGTGCAGGCCCCGAGCTTGCATCTATGACGCGTGCTGAGATTTATTTCGCCGTGTGTTTTTTCATCATGGTTATACATGTCTCACTGTCAAATGTGTCATCATCGTCATCTCATTAAATGTCCCTACCGGGAGGCACGAGCCTACCCGTACGCGGTGTAGAGGCCTTAGTCGTCCACGCGGCTAAGTGCGGGTTGGACGACTTCACGCACAACCTTTGAATCTCTTGCGTGCGTGAAGGTTTCCTCACGATGTTTTCCTTCACCGTAAGAGCATCGGATTTGAAAATCCGAAAACACATTGGTGGCAGGATTGAACCTCAGCCCTCCCGGTAGGAGGCAACAGTCCACACCATTGAGCCACCGACGCTCGATGACGACGATGTCAAATGTGTACTCGTGGATAATATTTTTATCAGTCGAATCCTATTGTTTATCATATAATTATAATTATGGAAACGATATGTAAGGTATAGTTTCCCGCTACTTATTTCGAAAAACCCTTGGACTTAAAACATCTACAGCTGTTTTGTTTTTAAAAGTTACAGGTATGTTGGGGATTTATTTATCCCTTGCTTGGTGATGCAAACCCCCCTGGCAATTTGCACTGTTCTGTATAATATACGGTTACTGTAATTCGGGAAGTCTATAAGTACATTGAAGGCGATTACAATTTAAAACAACTGTGTCCGTGGTCGAAGTTATAGTGTTCGGCTGTATAAATAATAAATAAATAAATATCCACTGACTGAAATATTCACACAACGCCACGTAGCCCCAAGTTAAGCGTGAAGCCTGTATTATGGGTACTAAACAACGGATAAACATACTTATATACATTTTTTTGTAAATACATACATATTATGCATAGAAAACACCCTTTCCAACAAAAATATCATCAAAATCGGTTCATAACCGATGAAAATATCCGCGAACAAACATAAAAAAGCATATATACAGTCGAATTAAGTAACCTCCTTTTCGAAGTCGGTTAAAAAATAGAGGCCAATCTACTCTCCTCTCATCAAATTGTTAATTAATCTTGAATGCTAGCATAACCAAAGTCTGAAGCTGCTCCATCTGAGGGACTAGGGCGATTCACTCTGACCCCAAACTACATTATTTCATATATTTTCAGTGGTTTCTCCTCAGTGGCGTGCACTTCATATATGCTTATAAGCAGTGCATACCTTGTGCGTCGAGACAACTCGGAAAATTACTAACATATTTAATGATTCCCACTTTTTGCCCATTTTCTCTACAGATTTGGAACAGTATTCACATAAACATTCATATACATTATTTATTGTTTTTGCGATTAGTTACAGGCACTTTGCATACCCTACTCATAATCTCTGTGCAAGTCACTTCTATGTATTTTATCTCTCGATTTTATCTCTAATTCCGGGTTTCATTACTTAGTTAAATGACCCAATACAACGTAATTCTATCATAACATTGTATTTCCATTGGAACCAGGCTGTATCGCGTGACGTTTGTTGGGCCGGGTGGAGATCAAACAACATCAAACAGTTGAGCAAATACTGGTAGTACATCTGCTCGGGCGGCGGGCGCCACTGACAAAGAGGCTTTTACTGACGCTGACTAAGCGTTAATGCCGCTCATTAGCACATCAAACCCGTGGCGGCTCTACAAATTGGCATCGTGCTCAACGACACCCGCTCTGATAACGAAATAACAGGAGACAACGCGCCTCTCTTCGGGAACGACAACCAGATAAAATTCAATGTTCTGTTTCACTACATTGGCGAGGATAATGCTTTGAGGAAAGTACAGGTAGATCTCTCTTTTCATATACATATCTGAATTAATGATTTTAATATAATATAGTGATATAATAAAGTAATATGGAAGTGTTTCAATTTTCGTATTGAATTATATTAATAGATAATAATAAGTATTAACGACAACTTTACCTCGAAAAAAATATATAAATGTTTCATTTATTTAAACAAAAAGATCGTAAAATGTCTTGCCGCTTGCGTATCTAATACAATATCTGTTTTAGGGCATTGTTGTGGCTGCCACGTTTTTGTAGTGCGTCAGAAATGTTTGCTCAGTCGCATACTGATGGCTTTTTTGCCGTCATTCGTAAGAAAACTGCCTTGTTGCTGGATAGGGTATGGTCCAGCACAAATAGTATCTTAAATACCATGGTCTTAGTCGTGACTCCCCCATTATCAGGCATTTACTGAAAATATTAGGCCGACCAGTATCACATTACCAAAAAATAAGAGACTTTCTGATTTTTATTTTATTTTTTGTACTAACTTAATTATAAGCCTACATGGATCATTGTATCTGGTTCTTAATGGAAATCAATTATTAGACGTAAATTTAACAAGGCGGATATCCCAGATTGCGGATTGGCTATTTGAAATCCACCCTACTAGGTGGTAGACTCGATACTGAGTCGTCTAGGTAGGTACCACCACAGTACCAGATATCGTCCTGTGCAATTTTGTTTTACTGCAAAGGAAGGAAAAAGGAAGCATGGAGAGTTTATGTAAACTTTACTCTTTTTGGACAAAACGCTCCACACTGTCATTCAAAAATCATAGTAAATATATATTATTTTTAACCGATTTCAAAAAAGGAGGTAACTGAATTCGATTCGAATATACCTATGCTTATGTTTGTTTGCGGATATCTCCGTCGTTTATAAACCAATTTTGATTCTTTTTGGTTGGAAAGAGGAAACTTCAAAAGTGGTTCCATAATAAGAAAGCCAGGGTTTCATGAAGAGAAACCAGATAAAGCGAACTTTTAAAAATCAAATCAGTAGAGATTATTTGCATTAGGAAACATTCAAAATTGTAAAAAAAATTGATGTCGGTGCCAAACACACTGTTTATAGTATAGTACAGGGGGGTAACCACAATCCCTTAAAACAGTATTGTTATAATGATACATCAGCATTTTTGTACCAGAAAAGACGAAGTAATATTATTGTAACACTGTTTTAAGAGATGCCGGTAACTCCCCTAGTACAGTATATATAATGTAGTATTATAAAGCTGAAGAGTGTTTGGCACCGACAACAAAGTTATAAAAAAAATATTTTTGGCTATTTAGTTTGAAGTCGGTATTTTTTTTATTAAAAAATACTTTTTGTAGTATTAAGGGCGTGCTAAAAAAGTATTAGTGCATTGGAGGATGTCTTCAAGACCCTGAACTGGTCTGAACTAGGCGTCAACGTCAATGGAGAGTATATTTCTCATCTTCGTTTTGCTGACGATATCGTCATCGTGGCAGAGTCATCGGAAGAGCTTGCGGAGATGCTGAACAGCCTTAATGAATCTTCCCGACGAGTTGGGCTTGGCATGAATTTGGACAAGACGAAAGTCATGTTCAACAGTCGTGTCATGCCACAACCGATATGCGTCGATGGCGTCCGTCTCGAGGTTGTGCAGGAGTATACCTACCTGGGCCAAACCATCCAACTTGGCCGGCATAACTTCGAGAGGGAGGCTAGTAGGAGGATTCAGTTGGGCTGGGCGGCATTCGGTAAGCTACGTCATGTCCTAACGTCAACTATTCCGCAAAGCTTAAAGACGAAAGTCTTTGAGCAATGCGTCCTACCCGTACTAACATACGCAGCTGAGACATGGACACTGACTGCGGGATTGGTTCACAAGTTCAAAGTCACTCAACGCGCAATGGAGCGAGCTATGCTTGGAGTCTCTCTTAGGGATAAGATTAGAAATGATTTAATTCGTAAGAGAACTAAAGTTACCGACGTAGCCCGCCGGATCAGCAAGTTGAAGTGGCAGTGGGCTGGTCACGTATGTCGCAGAACCGATGGCCGTTGGAGCAGACGAGTTCTGGAGTGGAGACCGCGTCTTGGCAAGCGTAGCGTAGGACGCCCTCCGGCCCGATGGACCGACGACTTGCGAAAGGTCGCTGGTGGAAGCTGGATGAGAAAGGCGGAGGACCGGGATGTCTGGCGCAAAATGGGGGAGACCTATGTCCAGCAGTGGACTGCAATAGGTTGAAGAGAGAGAGAAAAAAGTATGTTTTAATTTTAACTATAAGGCATTTTTATAAAAAAATACTTTTTCCTAATGCCTGTTTATTTAAATCCTGGTGTTTTAAATTTATAATTAGTTCACTTGGTTTTTTATTTTCCATAAGATACACAGTCAAAAAAACAAAAAAAAAAAACAAAAATAGAGTGTATAGCTAATAACACTCTATGAGGAAACTAATCGCAGGATACATAATGTGGGCCTTATTTTTTACTTATTCGATTGTGAGAATGAAGTGGATACTTTAATTCTTATAAGCATCGGAGCCTAGTTTATCGTGGCAAAGAAAGAAATCTGCTTGAAGTCCTCTCCGGGCGCAGTTCGTTTGCGACGTGCCCAAGTGGGCCAGTTAACGATCCCGCACGAGTGGCACACTAGAGTTTTGAATTAATGCTTCCCCGATCGTGATTACCTGCACTGGAACGGGCCAGCGAACACTGTAACTTCGTGACTTAATTAAGCCGAACAAAAATCTTACCCCACTTTGATCCTTCACCAATTTGAGCTTTATGTCTCAAGAGCTTCTGAGGCAAGATGTTTCGCTTAGCCTTTTGTTCGACAAAGTGGAATTATTAAATTCGAAAGTTGGCACGTTGCATTAATAAATTTATTTCTAAAGCTATTAATTAGCAGGAACATCTTTGATATTGAAAATTCTAGGCTCAATATTGTGTCTATCGTTTGTATTAGGTACTACGCATATTAGTATGATATTATGTTAATTAATTTCTAGTTTGAATAAGACTATAACGTGGGCTAACGGATGACCTGATCAAGGTTAATTCCTCTCCTTTGCCTTTCCAAGTAAGGTGGCCTCTTCTAATTTTGGGTCAGGTCATACAATTATGTAACATTTTTGTCTTGTCTAATTTCATGCCCAGTCCTACTATTTGGAAGATTCTTTTAGGCTCTTAGGTATTTCTGCATCTATTAATTTTTTCGTTTCCTTAAATTTTTTACCTTGATGCCTCCTTCAGTCCAGTACTGGGTTTTAAAGACCTCCATAGTTAGTGTTTGTGGATGGTTTTCTCGAAAATTACACCCATTTGTTTCTCTTCGAGACGCAAACGGATGTTTGTTTTCACTCTGTGTATTGGATTTGAATGTCGTTGTGTTGAAAAGACATTTCAACACCTCGATATATTGCAATTTGATATCACATAAGCACACACAAATATTGGCTACTATGATTAATAAGTATCGCAATGTTGATAAAAGCTTCAACAGTTGTAATGAGATCGCCTCCTTATTTAAATGGCGGGTTTGTTTGAGTTAGGGTGATCTCGCACCTGGGCGCACCGGCCACGGGGCTTAAGGAAAGGATGCTAAATAAATATTTTCCGAATGTTAGAGAAAAGGGCACGCTTGGCCGATAAGTTTCTCGGGTAACGTGAACAGGTAAGAGTTTGCGTAGGTTCCGACAACATTTGTAATTAAGCATCTCCTTCGTTTTGTGACGCCTTTCGATGTCTATAATATTGCATAAAGTTAGCGTTTTGAGAGAGTCTAGTGAGAATTAGGTGCTCTATTATGTCGATATAAAACTCGTAAGTTGCGTTAGGCTACAAACCTACACGAGGTCGCATGCCGCGTGCGAGGATAATTAATTAGATAGAGGTTTAAGAGCTAATACGAAAGCTGCCACATAATGATGGTAAATGATACAAGGTCTAATGTAGATGTAATGTATCCAACATCAAATCAAACCCTAATTCATCTAAATACAATTCACTAGTGTGTAGTATGTAAAAATTAAATATAAGTTCAAAGAAATCAACCAAAATTGACCTATAGAGGAGAACAGGTAGGAATCGTACAGAGGGAGCATTCGTACAGTAGTCATATCTATATACTCTACACGTTGATAGGTTTGTGTTTGTGGGCACATAAGTGTAGGCCTTACTCGACTTAGCTGTAAGTCTTTGCTCATGCAAATATTTATAGCTAAGCGGAGTAAATTTTTCGAATCATCTTTGAAAACATTTATTTCCAATAAGTTTTGAACAATTGCTAAAGTAATTAATAACCGTAATTGAGTAAGCGCCTTAGATGAAAATGTATTCATATTCATTTATTGCGCATGTTGGTTAACAATGGTCTTATGTTGAGGAACCTGTACTAATATTTAGTACAGATTCCTCAACATGACCCTGTCAGGGCATTGCAACATTTGTTAGGTATTAAAACTAAGGCTACAGTTTCAGAGCGCCGTATATGTTTAACATCTTTTCGTCCATAATACCTCATTGTCTCGAGACGAAAGTCTTTGGCCAGTGTGTGTTGCCAGTTATGACACACGGAAGTAAAATGTGGTCGCTTACTAAGGGCCTCCTAAATAGGTTTAAGGTTGCTCAACGTGTTATGGAAAGGGCCATGTTAGGTGTTTTCCTAAGCGAAAAGACCCGGAACACGCATATCCGTAGGAGAACTAGAGTGACCGACATAGCCCACAGGTTAAGCAAGTTGAAGTGGCAGAGGGCAGGGCACATAGTGCGTAGAAGCGATGGCCGATGGGGCGGAAAGGTTCTCGAGTGGCGACCGCGTAACGGAAAACGAAGCGTAGGCTGACCCCCAATCACATGGACTGATAACCTGGTTAAGGTGGCGAGTAACACATGAATGTCAACTGCAAGGGATCGGTCCGCGTGCAAATCATTAGGAGAGGCCTTCGTTCAGCAGTGGACATTCTAGGTTGTAATGATGATGATGATACATAGAAAACACCCAGACCCTTACAAACAGACATGTTCATGCACACAAATGTTTGTACTGTCCGGGGTTCGAACCCAAAACCCTTGGTGTAGCCGCCGACTCTCGACCATTACACCAAATGGTCAAATTTATTGTCGAAAGGCTTTTAGTTTTTTTTTTATATGACGTAATGTAAAAAGTATATGAATCCTAATATTCAATGGTTTAATTTAATTTAGCCTGTCATTGGTCATCGTGCCAACACCTTTATTAGTGCTTCAGCTATTCTTTACTCTTGTTTCTAATTTGCTTTACTTTCTCAAAATTAAATTTAGAAGTTCCTCTATATCGACATTTCACTTATTGTCGATCAAAATTTTCTCTGTCTATCAGCTCTTGCTACCATTTTTAATTTACGAAAATGGCCATACTCCCATTATAAACTTCTACCGTGCGATTCATTTCATGAAAAAAAACTTTTAATTATAATACATATTAACGGCAGCCTCAGAGCACATTCTTGTGAGGGAAATAAAAAGTTATTGCCCGAAAATGTGTTTTACGAACTACATTAAAAGTTGAACTTTATTTTACGAACATTGTGCTTAGCATTTATACGGGTAAACATAATCAAATTATCAATGTCATATCGTATTTTATTAACAACTAGCTTTTGCGCGGCTTCGCTCGCATTAAATTCGGGATAACACGGTACTTTCATTTATCACTATACAGAGGATTTCCCCTCCCTCCAACTTTAAAGGTTTCGGGGTCAATTTCAGATTTTTTTTAGCAAAAAATATGTTATAGTGAGCTAACCTTAAAAGATAGACATATGCTGCCGCGGACTTTTTTGTAGACCTTTAAAAGGAGAACAATACTCTTATACATGACTTTTGTGAAACTTTAACCGTTTACTCAGCGTACGCAGCGGAAGCTCCAAGTATGAAAAAATACCCCCGATTTAAAAAAAACATTGTTGCTCCGCTTCTATTACTCGTAGCGTGATGATATATAGCCTATAGCCTTCCTCCATAAATAAGCTATCTAACACTGAAAGAATTTTTCAAATCGAACCAGTAGTTCCTGAGATTAGCGCGTTCAAACAAGCAAACTCTTCAGCTTTATATATTAGTATAGATAGATTAAAAAACAAAATATTAAAAACTTTTTATTTAATCGTAGGTAAGTATATACCTACTTAAATAGGGCGCAACTTCGTGTGTCCAGCAATGGACTGAGACAACTTTAAGTTTGATTAATTTTAAAACAACATTGTTTTTCTAGAACAATTTCTCGTACATCTCACTAGATGTTTTTTAACATACAGTGTAAGTGGCTGAAGTAAACGAAATGATTCACTGCTGAGTTTTATGAGTTGTCTAATGTTTATAATGGTGAAGTAAAGCTTTGTTTCCCTCCGGAGTCGTTACTTGCGGAAGTTGCGACTTACACAAATATTCTGAGGTCGATGCTGATATGACTAAATGAATACTGTTTGGTTGGCTTCAACATTTTACTTTATTGTTCCACTATATTGTTAAACATGTTGATATATGTGTGTTATAGGTATGTATTAGTTAAGGACATCACAACAAACCACCAATCCACATTGTACCCGCGTAATGGGTAACCATTCACACTATTGTACTCTACGGTAAGGCCTGATCCTTACAGTTAGGTATTAAAGGCTTATGATGATGATAATAATGATCTAAACAAAAATGACCCATAAAACTAAAAGTAACTACCCAGATATAATCATAGGAACTGGAGCTGACTTTGAATATAATATTTTGGTCTGTGCTCACCAGCTCATCTGCTGCTGAGTAGCAACCTGTTAGGCCTACCTAAAGATCCTCAGCTTCTGATCTTCTAACATTTAAATATCAAATATTTTTGCGGCGTTATATCCATTTGGGTATTACCACAGATAATATAACATATTTTATATTGGGAAGCATTCATGGTAACGTTAGTTTCAAAGCCTACGGGCCTTTGCTGCGCAGGCGGGGGCGGGACCTCGGATCTTGGTTTGTTGAGTTTTTAAGTGTTTTGGCTACTTCGGCCTAGTGAAATTACTGGGTATAAAAGACCTAAAATCTGTCGTCTCGGGTGTCGGGCGCAGTGTGGCATTGATGGAGGATAATAACTGTCTATCAGTTGTTGGTCTCCTTCAATGCCACTCTGTCATGTTAGGCGTATCACTTACCATCAGGTGAGCGTCCAGGCCATCTTGTGCACTTATAACATAAAAAAAATGTGATAGGAACGTCTAGCACACATATATAAAAATCTGCGGCCTGGTTAACGCTGGGTCCACTGAGTAGGACACGGTACCCTGCCACAGTGTTATTTACGATTGTACAACTGAGCAACTACACCAAAAGTTCCGGGGTTGGTACTCGTGCAGTACAAATATTTATGTCCTAGATGGACCAATCGGCCATTGCGCTAGTTGTTTAACTTTGCTATCGTCCACCGAAAGCACTAGCCGCTACGTCATCAAACCCACCTTATATTTGTGCACATTATATGTAAGTATAGTTTGGTTTTATTATTGTATTGTTTTTATAAAATTATATGTATATTCTCTCAGAAAATAAGACGATTGAAACACAAAACCGGTGGGCGCCCTCCTCGACTCGGCCACCCCTAGCTGCCGGTAATCCGCGGGCCTTATCTGCCTCCGTTCATCTTGTAAGCTATAATTTTAGCGAGATTATTTTCACTCGTGACAGCAAGTTTTAATGTCTTTTGGAATAAAATTAAATCACATCCGGCCTCCTTTGTTTGATGCTTCGCTGTACAATGGGAGGTTCGTTTCAATCAAGGAAATAGGCCAGCAAGTTATGCTTATTGAAGATTGTGTTTGAGAATTTTCATAACGATGTTTGATCGCATGCCAGATAGCTGTAGAGATAGTTCCTTAATGTTTTCAAGATCCCAGAAATTGTCATGATGTAACGGACACAGGTTCAAATAAGTTAAGTTTGACATCTTTTTGTTTAATTAGCGTATTGTAGCCTAAGTTATCACGTTGTTTTGTTTAAATACTCAAATTTATTAGGAAATGTTGTAGTTGTGTTCTTAATGAAAGGCATATTTAGGTTTTAGGAAACGATTTTATTTTCAGACGTTATAGTAACACGTTAGACGATTTCAGACATTATGAGTAACATTTCAAATTATCACTGTTTTTACTGTTTCCAAGCAAAGACTAAAAATATCAAAACAGTAAAGTTCTTAATTTAAAAATCTTTTACTTTTCCAGATAGGTACTTTGAACCATCACTCGTATTTTATTTCAGTATCAATATATGCGAGTATAATAAAATGGTTGCGACATGAATACCGAGAAAAATACGACAATAGCAATCAATATTCAATACATTCTATTACGAACTAGAAATTTGCGAGAACTCGTAGTTAACGTTAAGAAGTCATCTTTGTTGAGATGTTAAGTGAAAAGAACGACAAGATCACTGCGTCTATGTTGAGGACTCGCCCGCCCAGGACAGAAGCAGTGTCAAAGGAAATTTTTAAAATTATTTTTCCTAATTACATTTCATTTATTTATTTTTACCTACTAGACGCTTGTCATCATATTTTAGACAATTCACACAAAATCTTTATAAATTATAATAACCTATATCGCCGTTTTTCTCTCTCTGGTATGGTGTCAAAACAGAAGACTTGCAAATGTCTAAAGTTTGCTGATCAAATCGTCAACTGCTAAACATATGCCCTCAAAAATAAAAGGAATAGTATCACTTCTTATAACGCAGGCATAGTGTTTTAGCAGGTCGCCAGACCGCCCCGTTTATTATTGGGCAGGAGGAACGGGCAAGCTTGGGTCCTCTAGGACCTCTAGGTACTAAGTATTGAAATAATTAGGAAATTTTATTATTGTTAGAATGTTAAAAATGGACCGCAACCATTTAAGGAAACTTAGCAAGTTTGTCGATAACAATGTTCCTTTGCGTGTGTCAAATGTATTTTGGTATTTAGTGTTGTGATTCGATTCTCCCCATTAAATTGTTTATTCGCATGCAATTATAATGATATTAATAATTTAAAAATATCATATTTCTGCTTTAATGTTGACAAACTTGCACACAGACATGAATTCACAAATATTCACCATCTGCTACATAGAAAGGGGTGCGTGCTATGGATACTAAACAACAGATAAACATTAATATGGTGTCCTTTTTTGTAAAACATATTATACCTGGAAACACCCAGGACAAACAACAAACACGTTCTTTTGTTTTTATCTGTGACTATTTATTAGTATAATTTGTATTAGTTTTACGGTCAATAAATGATTTTCTTACTTCTTTCTTTCACATAAAAGTTTGTACTGCATTGCTATAATAGGTGACTTCTTAAGCATTGCACTACATGGGCGGTGCAACATTCAACGCTGTTTGAGTTTGGAGCACCCAAAAAGGCAGATCAGGTTGGATTAAGCTACGTAAGATGGAGGCTGAGGCAGATGATCCATCAGATCCTTACGCGCGTAAATAAAAATGTTTGTTATAATTAAAATGGTAATTATCTTCTGAGGCGTGCGACTACTTAAAAATCCAGTCTCGATCTCTAGAAACAACTTAGTCTTATAATTGGCACAAAATTAAAATCGTCATTTCCATTTTGGAGCAAATCTTGCCATTATTTTTAAGGCTCCTCGTGATAATGTAAAGGAAGAGTCGTTCAATTAATCGCGAACCATGTTCGACACCGGCTTGTTCGTGACCCAATTAAAGCTGGCTTGTTTCTTACATTGTTCCGAGAGGAACTTTGATTTTCTCCCTATCTTTTCATAAGTCCCATTCGGTTTAGGTAGCGGTCAAATAAAGTCGTTGAATCGTGATTGTGTGACGCAGGTAAGATTCATTGGGTTGATTGTGATTTGTTATATGTATCCTACTAATAGAATCAAAGCGAAAGTTTGTACTCGTAATAAAGAACAGGTGCGCTGTTTGTTTGTTTTATAAAAACGTCATTATTTCTGATGGTAAGTGGTAGGTAACTATCACCATAAGCACGCTCGTAATCTAAAAAGGGGATCGACTGGTGTAGCTAACTTGTGAATGTAAAAGGTTAGTTTAGTCACGGCCTCCAAAATTATTATTACTTTTTAAGCTCGCAGCGCAGCCAAACCAGAAGCATGATAATGTAGAAGAATTAGGTACGAGTACATAAGGATATGTAGGTTTATATAATGATCTTGTCCTACCATAGACTAAATCCAGTTCTTTTAACAAGATACCTTAATAAAATACTGTCGAAAAATTAAGAATTATCTTGTTCTATCATAGACAAAAGCCTATTGTTTTAACAAGACATTCAAATAAAATACTGGCGAAAAATGTTTTGTACTCATTTATTCTAAATTCTATTTACGAAGAATACTAAGGCTTCTCAGAGTGATAAACCTTAAATTGATTTATCAATCAACTAGCTGATAATATCTCAGTGCTGGGACACAGGGCTTCTCACACAGCATTGGGATAGAGAGATTGTTTAGAGTTGTGTCGTTACCCACCTGGCGGGTCCAATGTGGATTGTTGGATGTTAATGCCTACCTAACTATATTATTTTTTCTTTCTTAATAACTATAATAACTACTGTTGTTGGCTGCAGATGACCTTTCGAACTTTACCGGGCCAGTGTCAGTACTATTGTTACGGGTCCAACAGCTTAATGTGCCTTTTAAATCACGCAGAAATGTGCTATAAGTTTTTTAAGTCATCTATCCGTACATTGATTACTCATAAAAACGTATTATAAAAAACAACTTGTGAATAGTTACAGTTTCGTAGCCAATTGTACCATTAAGAATTCATCCGTCTGTCTGCCAATGGGTATTGCAAGTTTTTTAACATTTCCATGAAACACTTATATCCTTCTTTCCGACGCTGAAGAATTTGTTACATAAGATTGCATTTATAATACAAAAGCTTACCCAATGCTCATGCTTTATTAGAAAGGGATTACGCGTTGCCTTCGCGACAGCGCTCCGCGATTTGCAAGATTTTCTTCGGTTCTCAAGAAACGTTTTCAAGGGTTAAAATTTTCCGGGTTTGGAAGTTTTAGTGTTACCAAAGCTGATGAGATTTTTCCACGGTCTTAATAAAGAGTAACTCGTGTGGTGTAGCATATCATATGAACGAGTGTAAATAAATCATATACCTTTTGCCCGCCGGTTTATCCGTTATGACCAGTTAAATTGACCCTTTGGAAAGTGTTTTTACACACACAGCTTGTAGGTTACGCGGCAGGAATACGGCGATCTGCGAGTTCAATACAATAATGCATTTCTTTGAAATGACGGCTTTTCTACCTAGTAGTTGGGGTTGCCTAGGAGCTGTAGTCCACCTGCGATGTTTGCAGAGGCTCGAATTGACGGATTTGCTGCTGTAATAAGAAAACGTTGTGCCTACATAGGCACAAGCGAAACGTGGCTTAAAGCTGAAGGTTCCTCGATGATATATGGAGAAAGAGCCCAAATATAGATAGGAGTTTCCCTAAAATGATAAATTTCGAAATGAAGATATCCGAAGAAGAACAAAAGACAAATATAATGTTTACCGAATTTATATTTTGATGTGGCATATTTCAAGCAACCGATTCTTGCCAATGATAAGAAAAATGATCCCGAATAGAGAGCGCGGGACAGAAAGAGAGGCAGACCTATGTCTTGGTTCAGATGGCGGGTAGCTGATAATGTAGACTGCCAGGAATGCTTCCTGTGGAAGACTTTAGGGTCTTAGGGAATTTCTTTATTTAGCAGTTAACTTGATTAATTTTAAGTGGTGTATATTATTTGGTTTCAGTGGAAAATGAAAATCACAATAGTCCATATGTATCCTACATACACGGCGAACAAAATACAGGCAAGTACATAAAGGTTAAAAGATGTGTTAATCAAAATATCTTCTTTATAAGCTTTTACTGTATTAAACAGCAAATTCGCGAGATACACATTTTACTTACGTAACAAAAGTAAATAAGGGAGCGAACTTATATTTTTTAAGTTACGAAAGAGTATTGGAATTCATCAAGTAGTTTTGGGTGTTTGGATCCCCAAATGGAGCAGATATTTCACTTAAAGTACGCCGGCCAGAATAGTACATTGAAATTTATGAGTGACCCCAGCGGACAATGTATGGAAGTAGGTTTGGGTCTTGAATACGAGTAGTTGGTACTTAAGATATATAAACGCATTGGGATCATTTCAGGGAATGTTAGCGTACAGACGATAACGTATTTAGTAATATACACTTTTGGTTAACGGTAAAATGGCTTAGATGGCAACATTGGTGTCGAAAGAGGCACTGTGCTTATTTATTGGTTATAAAACAATTATTAAGTGCTGTTGGGGAATATACTAACCATATTGTTGAAGTTATTATTAGGTTATATTTATTATATTTATGATGATTTTGTTTAATCCAATGCTATTTAAGTTGAAATTCTTCATCGTTTAACAATTGTTAAGTTGCCAGAGTTAACTTACCGTCAGAATTCCAAAAACCATACAAAATCAAATGTGTACATTCCTCTGCAGAAGTTAAAGGTTACTCAGAAAAATAATCTTATTCGCTTGAACATACAGCGGAAAATGACACCAGCAATTTGATGGCAGTTATATAACAACCCAAGGGCCAAATGAATGAATTTACGAGTATGTTTGCCCTGTTAAGAATAGTATCAAAAGAAGATATAGTAACAAAATTAGAAGTGCATCGTAGACTATCTTCTAGTTTCGTCAGTGGTCACAGGTACAATTTTGCGGTGCTCAAGTTAAGCGGATAAGATTTACTGACCGTGTAATAGTATAACATTCTATTATTTCCGAGCTACTATCTAGTTCCAAGTCTATTAACTAGGAGAGTACTTGATCCACTTTGACTGACTCGGTTAGTCACTTTCAGGTACAAAGTTTATGAAATTTGAACTAAATAAAACGTAGTCGTTTTTGAAATTGAATAAATCAGACTAATGCCACGGCGTTTAAAATATGTATCTATTGCGACAAGTCTTGTAAAGCTGAATTTGTAAAGCATCAATTTTAGTCAATAAATCAAACAGAAAGGGAATCGCTAAATAAATCAGGCGTAGCGTAAGCCACAGCAAATTGCTAATTTAGATATCGTACTTGGTTGTTTGTTTTATTGTGCAGTTAATCGAGTGGAATTAAATGGTCTTGGTGAAGAGCGGAGTATGGGCGCGGAGTAGCGTTTGGCGAATGTGCTTTTGGCTGACAAATATCATTGGCTTAAAGTGATTTTTTTGTGTTGTTAGTATTCATGTACAATGTAAGGGAAGAAACGTGAGGGAAATTGCACTCTACTATACAATTCACCGTGTAACTTTGTCAATATACATTGCTTAGATTTTAGTAATTATACAAGAAATGCTTTACAGTGGGCAGATTATTATTAGATTAGAATAGGTTAATAGATAGAAACTACAAATATTCTCAACAGTAGCAAATCGAGACACTATCGAATATATAAAGATAATTGTAATAATCTATCTAAGATGCCGTAACTAACAGAGATGGATATGATTTTAAGTTTTCTACTTGTAAGGAATCCTATTGTATTCAATTTACACACATCTTCCGGGCGTCTAATGCTGGAAAAGCAAACCAGATTTTGGCGACCCACCAACACGCAAAAACCTAGCAGTGGGTTTCGTTTCAAAACCTCGAGATGATGAAAGTAAATGAGTGAGTTCTCTGCTCTTTAGACGTTGTTGGCTGTAGTTATAGCATTAATTTCATTGAAGTGGGTTGATTTATGGTCTAAGCTGGTTACTTTTAATAAAAAAGCAGTCTTACGAAAAATCTTTCGACTCATACTGGAAATGAAACTTTTTTGGGCATATAATAAAAATAATTCAGTACATCTCCTCTTATTGTATAATCCATACGTATAGAATTGTGCTTATTTGCTCACAAAGATCGCAGGCTTAACAGGAAGAAGTAGTTAGTAAAGTTTTCTCATCCCTTAAAGTATAATCTGTGTTTATTGTAGGGCCTCACCAGCGTCACGTGAAGCGCAGTATAACCGAATTTCAAAGATTGAGAAGGGTAAATGTCCCCCACCGCGCGCCGCGTCGACTTTGTTAGCACACACTTGCGAATGAAGAAAAATGTCTTAGCTTAAGCCTTTCCACTCGGCGAGCGCGGAATTGTAAATAGAGATTTATTAAAACGGGACATAGCAAAATTCGCTATGTGACACCCTTTTGCGTTACGAGAACATGTACGTAAATGTTATAGATAGGCACGAGGAGGTTGTCAGCTTGTCACATTCGTGTTCCGTTATATGGGTTGACCGGTTTTAGTTTTAACTGGCTCCGGGCAAAGCGTAAATAAATGCGTGTTTTTCGTTTCAGCGCGTTAGTAAGTACATTTAAAACGTTGAAACTTCAGTAATCCACTTAAAGAGAGTAACTGAAATCTAGCATCTATGTAGGTTGGTCGAAATGTGTTGTGTTTATACAAACATATTTAAAAAAATAGGTCTTAAGTAACATTACTCTAAATAACTACAAGATGTCTCACTCTACATTTGGCTATACTCGCTTCTCAAATTCTCTTCAGGAAGTTGAGTTTGTTAAATCGTAACAAAACAAAGATTAGATATACAGTATGATCATTAAAAGGAGAAAAATACCGGATTATCACAAATCATTTTAGTTTCAGTTTTTATACTTTAGTGTGTTGTTAAGGAGGCTGAACTCCGTGAAAAATGACACGACCTGTGTACCATCACAAAAAAGGAGCAGCACTGAAATTAATTTTGATTTAAGTCATTAAACTGCGGCACGTGATGATGAAAAAATGCGAGTCGCTGATTGATGCGGTAATCTGCGCGTGCGGGCGCGAGAGCCCGCCATCAGGCGAATATTGCCCGGCAGCGCCGCCTCCACACACATTTGTTTATTCGTTATTTGACTTAACTTTTACCATTTATTTTTTATTATATTCATGTCAGTATGTCAACATTAAAAGTTGCTACTTGCTTGCTTATAACTAAATAAATGAATTATAGAAAGTAGTAATTATATTTGAAGTACTAAATGTTTTTTCTTCAAAATAATTATTGCGGACTTTATGCAAATAACGAATAACTAGTATTTCCAATTTCATGACAAACAATATAGGTACTTTGTTATTACTTGATCAACTCATCAGTGAGTTCTTGAATTTTGTACTGTGCTTTATCATCATCAGCTCATTAAACGTCCCCACCGAGGGTCACGAGCCTACCCGTGTAGGGTGATTAGGCTTTAGTCGTCCACACGTGCCCAGTGCGGATTGGATGACTTCACGCACATCCTTTGAATTTCTTCGCAGGCGTGCATGAAGATTTCCTCACGATGTTTTCCTTCACCGTAAGAGCGTACGTATGGTACGTACGCTCTTACGGTGAAGTACGTATTCAAATCCCGACATGTACTTTGGTACGTGTCGGGATTTGAACCTCAGCCCATCCGGTAGGAAGGCGACAGTCCAAGTGTGCTTTATAATTATTATAATTAATATTAGCTGTTTCAGCAAATGGGTAATCATTGCATTAGTTTTTGATCTAATAGTCGCTGGTTTCGGACCCAAAGGGACCTCAGACGCTCAGATATCGACTTTTCAGATTGATTGAGGGCTTTCAGTATATGAAACGATAACTATAATCGTTTTTCGGAAAGCAAGTATAACCGTTAGTTCTGGCTGCCATCTGTTGATACAGACAGAGAATCTGCCATCGTAATGGCACGAGGCATTATGGATACCACGAAACAAGTATACTCTTTTGCCCCCTTTAGTCAAAAAATATTGTGCTTATCATAAAATATGTTAGTGGCTTGCAGAAAAAGTATCTCAGAGAGATGTCATGCCTTGTTTGGCGCATTGGAGTCGGATTTATCTCTTGTTAACAAAACTAAAAATGCATTTTCTTATGATAATATATTGTTAGTATGTTGAAGTATTGAATCAAAGTAAAAAACAAATTGGACCCAGGCGGTTTATACACAGAGGTGACTGTGCAGAATCCAAGGTTTAATGTTATGATGTCTAATGTTTTATTTTATTGTTTTATGTTATGTTTATTTATGACAACTTTCGGCAATGAGCGTAAGACCAGGAAAGGAAGCTGAAATACCACTTTCTCATCTAGTGTGGACACGGCGTATGCCAGTTGTGTTAATAAGTGCCCTAATATGAAAGGCGCGCGTCATCGCGCTTGCACTCCACTATATTGTTTTTGGAGTCGGCAACGTTTAATAACTGAAATTGTTCTTTGCTGTCTCCATATTGGAATTGGGAAGAGCCGTTTTGTTTCTATTGATCGCACACGGTGACTAGGATTTTATTTGATTGATTGGTTATCTTATCTGTTACATAGCAGTGAGAATTACACAAGCTGTGTTTGGATTATTCATAAAGTTTGTCCATCTGCTGTTGTTTTATTAACGTAGCTTATTATTTACATTAGGAATATAAAAAGTAAAGTCAGCTTGATTTATTTGGCGCTATCTGTGTGTCTCATTCCTTATTTTTATATTTTTCATGTAAGATATGAGTTATATTACTTAACTTATATTACTTGATACATCAAGGTTAACAACTTATTATTTTACTAGCTTTTGCGTGCGACTTCGTTCGCGGGCAAAAGTTACTTTGGCCTAAAGCTCTCTTTAACCCGCTACTTCGTTTATATAGGTGAATTAAAACGGCGATATCTCATAAGATATTCATTTAAGTTGAATTATGTAAATGGCAATTTTGTTTCAAATTAAATACTTGTTATAAATAAACTATGTATTTTGATAAGGATCATTATCATATTTATGAAAACACCTTCGTAAATGATGCATTATTTTAGATTTTTTTTAGCAAAATGTATGTTATAGGGATCTAACCTTAAAAGATAGACATATGATGTTGCGGACTTTTAAAAGAGGAACAAAGCTCTTAAAGTTTCACATGACTTTTGTGAAACTTTAACCGTTTACGCAGCGTACGCAGCGGAAGCTCCAAATATGAAAAAATCCCCCGATTTTGAAACATTCTTCATTGCTGCTCCGCTTCTTTTGCTCGTAGCGTGATGATATCTATAGACTTCCTCGATAAATAAGTTATCTAACATTGAAAGAATTTTTCAACTTGAACCTGTAGTTTCTGAGTTTAGCGCGTTGAAACAAACAAACTCTTCAGCTTTATAATATTAGTATAGACAACAGATATAGTAGTGCAGTTTCGTGGGTTAATTCAGGCCTTTTAAACAAATAAAACCGTTTTATTAAAGTTATCATTGTGAAACCAATCGCGAATAGCCAATACAAAGTTTGATCCGAATAACAACTCATGTAAGACTTAAATAAACAGGTTGTTGAAATTATGTTATGTTAATCAGGCTGTTCGTGAAGGCTATTAAAACATACAACCTATCACGTTTCAGAGTTTATTAGTAATTATAAAATTACCGGCTATATGTGTTAGTTTGGTAAATATCTATCTAACAGATGTGATCTGTTTTTAATCGAATGGAGATTGAAAGCGTGCGGGAGTCGCGGGCCTGAAAGTTTACCACGCAAGCTTTATCAATTTTCTATATTGCTGCGCACTTTTATGGGTATTGGACCTGCAAAATTTATAAGAGCGTTTAATTAACCAATATGTATGCGCCGCGTGAATGGGTTGACCGTTCTATGAGATATTTAATGATTAATTTGCTGATAAATCGAATGTCATCATCATCGATGTATGCGTTTAAAATGCACTTGTTGAAATAATTACAACATTGTCTAATTATTTTTATTTTATATTTCCATTCAGCCATCAAGTACTTTTTGCAAATTGTTGGCCCATTATCCGCATTGAATTCTATTGCTATGTTTGCAAAGACACGATCATTACTTGTCATTTCAAAATCAACGATCTTCGGACATGCAGCGAACTTTCCCTTAATAGAAACATTTTTGCTGTCAAAAATGTATATGACGTCAATCATTTGCTAGTCGTTAGTCCATCATGCCATAGAACTTCCTATATTAGGCTAAACAAGATCTTTATTTATCATGTTTCAGCTCCATCGTCGAGAAATTCTATAGAGCCATCGCCGGACAACTTCCTTCAGAGTGTAAAACTTACACACAATTCTTTAGCACCTATTAGATACGAGTAATATCACTGCCGAAGAGAATACTCTTCGACAGAGATACTTAGAGCATCACATGCTCTACCTTTTTCTTAAGGGGCTCAAAGACAAGAAGGCATTATAAATGTCGTTGTTATCATACTTTTAATTTTGCTTATTTTTCAAAACCGTGCTTAGCCACTTGATAATAGGGCGCAAGTTTCCTTTACACTTTCTATTGTTATGCCATTAATTACCAACTAGATTCATTCCATATTTCTTGTAAATTTTTCTTTATGAATATATACATACCATGTCTAAGTATAAGTTATTATTATGCACATTTATTTTGCCTGGTGCAGTTGCTGTCGTCTTAACCATTACGCTGAATTGGTCGTCACTACAATACATACATAGTTATATCACCCTTAATACAGTGTAGTAGGTAGAAAGTACAAGTAATCATTATGATGATGTGAAGGCATTTTTGAATCGATACAATTTTTAAAATACTATCATTAATAAATAAAATTAGTTAAGAACAAATGGTTAAAATAATAAAAAAAACAAAACAAAACTCACTGGAAAAGAAGCAAAAGTGAAAACCCTCCTTTATTAAAAAAGGTTCAACAATTTCGTTTGCGCCACAGTTACTACCTACTGTTTTTTCTGTAAATTGTGTGAATTTAGCGGGGATATTCAGGTTGTTGGCTTGGGAATACCCGCGGATATGTTAATTTACGAGAGCGTAATGTAAATAGGCGCTGGCAATTTATGTCGCTAAAACACTCCCTGGGAAAACTTGGGACGAGGGCGGACGCCCGCGCTCCCGTTCTCGATAGTTCCGATACCCATGAATTTTAAACTGATTATTCAGATAATGTAACACTAGATATGATAATAGTTTTTGTTTATCCTTCGCATTCATAAATAGCTAACACCTGTCACGGGCATGCGAGTCTCTAAACATCATTGAATGAGCTAGGTATGAAAATGTACTGAATATAATGACTTCACAGTTTAGCCACATAGTCTGCTTTGTTTACGTTTAAAGAACATGATTTTGATTTAACTTGTTGTCTTTATGATCATTTATAAAAAAATGATAATTTATTCTGTAATATATGTAAAGACTAAAATTATAAGTGAATATTAATTATTCTTGATTATTTCAAAGTTAAAATTAATAATGCACGTATTTTAATTGTCTGAACAACTGAAATAACACTACCTAAACCTTGATTTTCAATTGTATTTGTAAAAAAATGTTATGTACCTACAATGCAGCTTTTTAAATGTTATTAACATTAGATAACCTTTACTTACATCTAATATACGTAAAACACTAAGACTTAAATATCTTAAATCGATTTTCTTTCAGTTCCACATGACCGAGTGAAATATGACGAAAAACTGACCCTTTATGGCACCTTTAAAATGAAATACGATTCCAGGAAATATTGCTAGAATAGTTAATGCTGGGGGAATATAAATTACCTCTTACCATAACCTTTTTAATAACATTAGATAATAAGAACATATTTCATCGTAGACATTCACTTTCTGCACAGTTTGAACAACGTTTAAATGAGTTTTCTTGATGTCGATTTCGACAACCACAAAATATTTCTTTCACTATAGCACCTATTTTGATGGTAGTAATATAAACATTAGGTTAGTTTAATTACTTTTTTTATTTTTTTTATTTAAGGAGGGCTTTTTCTAAACTTTCTGAAAATGGCACCCTCATAGGTTTATAACATAGATAGACAAGTACAAATAATTAAACATACAAGCTACCAAAAACATCTTCAATAATATATACTTTTTAAAATTAATATAATTACTTGATTTATTTATATATTGTTTAATCGACTTAAGTTACTGTACTGTAACACTTAAAGGTAGTAACGGACCCCGAATGCTTTTTCAGGAAGGCCCCTTCCCATTGTCATTGGTTTGATCCTCTCCTAGCAGGGCCGGATTTACCTAAGGGCTACTTGGGCTGCAGCCCAGGGCTCCGAGACTACAAGGGGCTCCCAGACCTCGCTAATATAGGTGATTCGGTTCCTCTACTATTCAAAGGTTACCTGGAAGAGATTGCTACCGCAGCAATAAGGGCGCCGGTTGTACAATTAATACTTGCGTAGATTTAATTAAGAAACAGTTTTTGACGTAACTATTAGTTGATAGGCTCCTTAGTAGTTTCAGCCCAGGGCCCCACAAATTCACGATCCGCCCCTGTCTACTAGAAAAGACTTTAATGTAATTTTTTCCCCAATCATATTGCTAATAATCTTAGGCCTCACCGCAACGCCCACTCTTAGGAGTCCTGTGGTCTCTCAATAATTACCCGATGAAGCTGCAAAGGCCAACCGCTGCTAACAATAAATGTTTGGGAAACAAAAATGCTCGTAATTTACCTTTTCGAGAAAAGGGCTCTAGCTGCCAAAAAAGTATTAATGAAAGTAATTGGATTTTGACCCTCGGGTTTGGTAACGTTTCATGTAAACACATGCTGTTTGAATGAATACCTAAATACTTTATTCTATAAGTACCTGTATAATTTTCTTGTTTAGTTTCCATCACAAGAAGCGTGTACTATAGGTACTGACACAATAGATAACCATACTTATATAGGTACTGTTTCATTTGTAAATACATACAGACCAATTCAAATAGAAATGTGCATGTACTTAAATGTTTTTACTGCCTGCGCGAGGATCGTAACTGAAATCCTTGGTGCCGACTCCTCATATACTCCTATATTTATTTATATGTGTTTTCGAATTTTCGAAAATATATGTACGTTATCCGACGCTCTTACGGTGAAGGAAAATATCGTGACGAAACCTTCATGCACACCTGCGAAGAGATTCGAAGGTTGTGTGTGAAGTCGTCCAATCCGCACTTGGCCCGCGTGGACGACTAAGGCCTAATCACCCTATACGGGTAGGCTCGTACCCCTCGGTGGGGTCTTTTAATGAGCTGATGATGATGGTGATGGGTCGTAAATTTAATATTATTAACTATTTGACCACTAGAGACGCATTAAAAAGTTGCAAACAATAGATTGTCCATTGTGTATGAATTCCTGGCGGTCAATGGGTTAAGAGGAATAGAGTTTTTGGTTGAACGTGCTGACTTGGGAACTATTGGTTCTATTTGGAAAATTCTATTCGTATTAGAATAGGCCAATAATTGAGGAGCTCTTAGCCATGAGTAAATTTGTTTCTTCGTTGCTGTACTTTTTACTTGTGGTAAAATGGTAATTTTATATCGGTTTATTGATGTACAATTCTTGACATTAAGGATAAGAAAGTTTTATTTACATCCAGAATATTGGCTAAGTCAATAAGTTTGAACCTACCTCTAATACATCGTTTCCGTAACTAATGCTTGTTGCTAATAAGTCAAGGCCTCGCTCACGTTTTACGAGCGCCCGAGCTCAAATTAAATAATCCAAAGCAGAAATACGAAGCGAAACGAATCCTTTTGACAAACCAAGAAGCAGTCGAGACGCGTACGCCGATTACACACAAAACATTTTGTGAGCTTGCGCTGATACGTGAAATATATGGAGATCGTTTTAACAACGAAAACATTATTTTTTCTTTATTTTTAGTTCATATAGGCTGAGAACTTAATAAGTAACAAAAAGAAGAAATAAGTACAGATAAGCTTATCTCAGAAGATTTTTTGTTTATGTGTAAATGTTAAGCGATGAAAGCGGCAGATGCAAAGTACCATGCATAAAACAAGTTATAATTAGAAAGTAAAACAAATCCAATAAGTGTTTTTCACGATTAATCCGCATATTTGTCACGTTGATACCGAGCATTCACCTTCCATTAGCTTCACACCACTTTAATCAAGTCATTGAATCAAGGTTCGTTCGATCTGGTGAAGCAAAAGTAATTTGTGTTAAAAATAATATGGTGTATAAGGAAATACAAATTTACGACTATCCTTTATTAAAACATTTGAAGCTAAATGAACTGAGTGACTGGTCAATAAATCGTTAATAAGCCGTTTGTCTGTTTGTTTACATACCTACACATTTGGCGATTAATAAATACATACAATACAATTGTACTCTGAAATAAATTAAAGTTATTATTATATTGTACATTAAAATTTAAAGCCTTAATTTTGTATTAAGGTTATACACAATTTATAAAAAAAGAGTACCTTACACTTAGATAAACAATAATCTGCACAATATCAACCAAAAATGTCCGCGCCGCTTGACACATACGTTGACTTATTGCTTAGATTAAGCATGTACTAGATGTAGTCATAAGACGTTGCCGCTCTTATATCATTGTAATGCAATACACGTCATGTATCTTTGTCTATCACACGAATCCTAGTTACGAGTAGAAGAGACGGTTGATAGACGTTTCACAACTCTGACGTCGTGTCATTTAGTGGCCTCCAAAGAGGCCAAAACATTACGAGCTGTCGTGCAAATTTTTCACAAAGTGTCATAATTTTAATAAATATTTTGAAAAGAAATAAGTAAACGTAGAAAAATGTCGTGTTCTGCGGTAAATTGTTCTTCAAGAACCACCAAAGGAGGAGTAAAAGACCCGGAATTATCATTTCATAAGTAAATATTTGACGACATTTTCATTCATATTACGTAGTTGTAATGAGACTTATGGATAAAAAACATGTAGTAGTAGACTTTAAATAATGTTAGACATACATTAGCTTGTATTAATTGTAGAAATTACGTCTAAAACAATTAATATTATGCATGAAAATTTAAGGATGTTACATAGTGATGTACTCAACATAGAATTTAATTCCATCGATAGTATTTCTTTAACAGTTTCTTTTATACAATTATTGAATTTTTAGGTTCCCGAAATGTCCACAAATCAGAGAAGAATGGGTTAAAAGTGTAAGGCGTGAAAACTGGGAGCCTACGAAGAACTCCAGGCTTTGCTCAAAACATTTTGAGCAATCCTGTTTCATCGTAGGCTTATCAATAAAAAAACTGAAATCCGATGCAGTACCAACCATTTTTGAAGGATATCCTGGATATTATCAACCTGTTAGTTATTTTTACTATTTAGACCCTTTTATGCGAGTCTTTTCTGTATAACTGGTTAGAGTCTTCTTAATGTTGGTAGATTCAAAATACTTTTTAATTTCTTTTTAGGGTTCCGTAGTCAAACAGCAAAAAACAGAACCCTTATAGATTCGTCATGTCTGTATGTTTGTCCGAATATCACATCAACTTTTCTCAGAAAATTTAAAAACTATAAAAATATTGTTATAATTTTGCAAGAACATATTTGTGTTCTGTAATCCACATTATAATTTTAACAAAAAAACATGAAAAAAAAATGTTTTTAGGTCGCATATTTTAAACTGAAACTTTTTTTTATGATACCCACTATTGTGGGTTATCAATGTAGGTATGTATGGGTCTTTAAAAATGATAATGAGGCTTTCAGTATATATTTTTTAAATAAAATAATTTTTAAGTTTGATTTTGTGAGTGTTATTTAAAATTTGTTATTTTACCGTAAAAATATAATATAGTCTATTTAATACCTACCAATAATATTTTGTTTTATTTGTTCCAACATCATCTAATTTTTAACCCAGGAAGACCAAACTTCAAAATATTTGCGTATAAAATTTATTATGGTAACGCTTTATTTTTAATTTTTGTTGTAGATAATTAACAACGTTGCTGTATCTGACTCCATGTTATTTTTAACACAATTTATAATCATCTAATTCTGCAGGTGCGACGACGACGCCCGGCTTAATTCTAGCAATATGTTCGATACCAAGGTCACATCCCTAGTGACGCACACTAATACAAATCTGTAACTGCACACTAACAAAAATTAGACACCGCTTTTCAATATACAGTCTGTCTACCTCATAATATGTCTATGACTTATTGTATATCTATGACATAAAATTGTTCATTGAAATGCCACCTTAAGCGTCATTAAAGGGTATGAAATCAAAAGCACGACACTACATACTATGTCATTATGACATATAGTGAGCGACGTGATTTGAATAAAATTTTGCCCAACNAAACTGTAGGTTAGGTCGTTTGTAGTAAGTTTTGTAATTTTATAAAATGAACGTTCGATTACTTAAGGATACCATACTTTATGGGTCGCTTTTATATTAACTAAATTTGCCTCGAACGTCCTCATTTTGTGCTGCCTGGATATATCTTTGTAATGTATTTGAACCTAATAATTATAGTCGATCAATTGTTGGTTACGACCTAGATTTGATATCAAAACGTACGAAATTGTTTATACTCGTATCGGAAAATTACAAATAATCATCTCATAACACTCACTATTGTAATTTTTATTTCTAGAAACTGGGAAGACTCATTTTTTTGTCCAGGTTTATCTGTTTACGCATAAGTACATGTACATACAAAATGTATTAAATTATATTCATTAAGGAAACAAGCCACCCAATGTAACGTTAAGATGCATTATATAATTGAAATTTGTTCATACATTAACGTCTATAGTCGCAGTAATTTTATACTTCATTTCACCCTGCATTAATTTAATTAAATTGGAAATTTTATGAGTGGCTAGTTGCTGTACAACATTAAACATTTACCGCTTGCCACAAAGCACAATCCAAATACAAGTTCCGCCGCCATATTTGCCCATGCGGCTGGTATGAATTTTAGAACAAAAGACCTAACTGGCTTTATACCTTGACCATTAAAAACTTACTATTCATATTGAAATACATAAGATATTGCAATATCTTATGAATTACATCACTGTCTAATTAGTGTAGTTTGAACGAATTCAGGTGAGTTTGGGATTGTAAATTTGAAAATAAATAAATATTTTGGTTTTTTATTATCACACATTTTTTTGTGATACCTATAGAAAGCATCATGCTCATCTGATCTCATGTGACACCACCACCCATAAAATTAGTTTTCGGCTCTTTAAATGAGAGAACCATCTTTTTTTTACGATCGCCAGTCATTTCATTTTATTACGGAATAGTTTTCAGTGGTAACTGGTAACCCATTCACTACAAAGACCTGTCGTACGCAGATATGTCAATAAATCGAACTGTTTGTAGATACTTGAAGCTTCCTGATAGGTCTATTCCAGCTGTGCAAATTATTTAACAAAAATGTGCTATACATTTTATCTTAACGATAAATATGATTCATAAAGGCATTTTAACTTTTGTAGCTATATATTAACGTGGTAATAACAGAGATAATTATTTGATCCAATTACGTTCCCTAATAACTAGCAAATTAAAATGTACCAGAAATGAGCTAATTCCGTATACGATGCGAGAAGCGTATGACACGTTCTCTATTAAATGCTGAGCTGCGCCCACAGTCGACAGGTTTCGCTTGTCGTCAACTCGTTAAACAGTGTTTATTAAGAATTTCTTTGGGGGATTATCGTCAGACGTGTCTGCGCGGGATTTAAACGGTGCTCTGTTAGCATCTATTATTATTCATGACATAAATTTGCTCAGCAAGGAAGGCATTAGACGAAAACTCATTAAAACCGAGACGCGGTCTGACTTTTCAAAGCAGACACGTTAAGTCCACGCGTGACGTAATATGAAACTGATTCGCATTCGCGACAACCAACACGTTGCTTATTAAGCGCGTCCTTGTTAAATACTAATTTATAAACTTTCACTCCTCAAGTTAAGGTAGAATTTCTTTAAAACGCTTTCTTTGGATTAATTTGCATAAGTTACGTTGGGTCGGGATGAAAGTGGAATCATTTCTTGTTAGCAAAGCTAGCAGAGCATAATATCTATATACATTGTGTTAATATTCGGATGTATACATTCTCCATTGCTAAATAAATAATAGCTAGTCATATTGAATAGGTGATTGTAAATACCAATTAGTTACGCAGCTAAGAATGAAATTTGTTATTCAGTACATAACTGCAAATAGTGATTTATACTATATTATGTGCATTGTCACCTAGCCTAAAATTGAGTCCGTCCAACAGCTATTCATTTAACGTTAAAATATTTTTACTATATCACAGCACATAGCTCTGATATAACAACAAGTTTGGTGAATACAACAAGCTATTTCTATCAGTGAATATGAAACTGCGTGTAAATTCCATAGCCGGATACGGTTAGCGCAGAAGAGGGTTTATCGCAACATGGTAACCAATTTAATTTAGTATTGGATAACCTTAGAGGCAATTGAGACAGCTTGTTTGTGCGGTAGATTAGATGTTTACCCTCCAGCCGCGATGTCCCGCCGATAAGCGCGAGGGTCGAGACGTGCCAAAGGGGACCCAATATGTAGAAATCGTTACATTGACGACTCCATCGCTGCTTGCCTTATCTTTTCACTGTCGAATTCCAGATAATGGCAAGTGCGTGATATGTTGCCGAATGATGTACTTTTATTTTCCTTTATAATAGTCATGGTTGTGATTTGCGTGCATTCCAAAATTCAAAACGCCCAACAGTGGTTGTTCTTTGTGACATTCATGGACTAAACTTGTACAAGAGAGTCAAGAAATAATACAAGTCTTAATTTCATGTTATAAATAAATTAATGAAATCAGTGGGCTTAGTTCTATGTAATTTAAAATCCACCTCTGTATTATTAATATACACGGTGAAAAATTAAAATCCATAGAAACAAGCTGCCCTCGTTGTGATAAATACAGTAAGTTGAGTTACTGATATTATGGCTTTCATTAGAGAATCCGAATCTCCTAATGAAGAAATTTTTTTTAATCGCTTTATTTGCCGAAGACACGTAAAAAATAATTACTAAAAATATACTTATTTATTAGCATGTTTTTTACAAAAAGCCAATTTCCCGCGTAGCAATTCTTTTAACTTACTGTGAATAATACCAACCTTGATTTTGTAACAATAGTAAAGTAATAATTATTAATAAGTCAAATCGATATTAAAGCATCCTAATGTACAACGCAGTTTAGTTACTATTTACAAAAGAATATAAAATAATTTTGAAAGAACGTACTTCGCTTTGAAGAGCAAATACACCGAACCGAAGGGAAGGTTGGAGTCATATATGTAATTAGTAATATCGTTATATTTGAGAATAAAACGTGGGATGTTCCCTTTTTTAACCCAAAATTAGACATTTCATTTACATCACATTCTGATAGCCGAGATATTTTTGTATTCAATAATTACTTAACATCGACCCACAATCTACTTACTTAAATCTTACACGAAGTATATTATTACCACTGAAAGATTGTAACGCCCCTAAACCTGAAGCACTAATAAATAAATATATTAATTTATTTGTCATTTTGTTTTCGATAGTTCCTGATGCATCCGAAATCAGGGTTTTCGTAAAAGAACTAGAGTGACCGATATATCCCTTAAAGTGGCAGCGATCCTAATCAATAGTGCGTAGAACCGATGGCTGATAAGACATAGAGGTTTCCGAGTGGCGACCAAGTAACGGAAAAAGCAGCCTAGCCCGACATATTAAACAGGTCATCAGATGGATGATGGTTATGAAGGCAGGTGGCAGGTGGATGTTGATGTTGACTGCAAGGCATGTCCTCGTGGATGTTATTAGAAGAGGCTTGAACGTTAGCTACATCATAATAATGATGGTCGTTCAGTTGCTTTAATATCTGTAAATATTATTAATTTTGAATATTACTAGTTAAAATTATTATTCCACTTATTAATAATAAGTGGAACAATTGATACACTTTCTAAATAAAAAAAAACGGTTTTCATTCTTATAAGTTATAACACTATTTAAAACCTTACCATATCTTGTTTCTTTCATTGCTGTAATATACTTAAATTAGTTTCATTATTGTCCATAGAAAAGTAAATGGAACAATAAATTAAATGAAATTCCCAGTTTCCTGACTGGGACTAGACCGAATATAGGGCCTAAAACTTTCAATGATGAAACTAATTAAAAGTTAAGCATTTGTTGAGTAATGCACTTTATACAAGTAGATATTAATTTTATTTTATCGGATTTAAGGAAGATTAATTTATTTTATTACTATAATTTGAGCAAGGTTAATTTATTATATTAATATATCGGAATATTTAACTGGTAGCTGAAATAATACTCGTATATATTCTTTTAGCCAATCTTAATCGAGGAGCCAATTTGTATTTATATGATAATATACGTATTATTGTTTTATCATTGAAGCTGTATCTACCAAATATAATTCGTAGTTACGCAAAAAAAATGATATTAACGCATCCTGATTAAAGCAATCTAATTAAGGCGCTGTACCAGTGGGTTTTATACCTGATGTTAATTGATATAATTATTAAGGACGGATGTCCCAATCTTGGGCGGTATTCCTTTATGAAAGCGTTTTTACATTTTGATAGATTTTTCTAATGAAAACAAATACTTAATAGGAATTAAATACTTATACTTTTGGATAAGTATTAGTCATTTATTGAAGGATGAATTGGTACTTTTAAAATGTTAAATGTCCAAAGCTATCAAGAATAATGATATTAATTATTCATTCGAACTTCCAGTGAATAAAAGTGTATTGATTTTGGGATTGTTACCTGTTTTACTCAAAACCGTATTGACTTACTAAAGAGTAGTATTCATTTCATAAACCAAGCTTTAACGTCTTACTTACCTTTTTCCTAACTAACCTTTTGAGCGTTTCGTATCCAAATGGCAAAAAAAGGAACCCTTATAGATTCGTCAAGTCTGTCTGTCCGTCCGTACGTCACACCCTATTTTCTCCGAAAGTATAAGCACTACACTATTCAAACTTTGTGAGTATATGTATTCTGTAAACCGCTATTAGGTTTTGGCTCTTGTCAACTTAAAAAAATTAATATATTTTGGGGTTCCCCATACATTGAACTGCAATTCAAAAACTTTTCTTCCTCGTGTGGGGTATCAATATGTAGATCTTAAATAATGATATCAAGGTTTCTAATTTCATTTTCTTATAAATTGAATAGTTTGCGCGAAAGACTCTTCCAAAGTTGAAAAAAGTGTGTTCCCCCCTGTAATTTCTAAAGTATGGGGTTGATAAATTAAAAAAATATATATGAAGTATATGACCATGGACTTGTGTACTGTTCAACGGCCAAGTCACAAAACATTAACCATAATAATAAAGCAATCGCAGTAAGGAACTTCAGACTTTGCACGTCTTTGTCTTGATTTCATTACTTTTTAGAGATAATCAAGCAGCTCCATCGAGACTTGGCTAGATTTTTTACAGAATGTTTTTGGTGGGATTTCACTTCTTTTTGTAGAAACTTGAAAGAAATATTGGACGACTCACTGGGTGTAATGGTTGAGACGTCGGCTACTACACGAAGGGTTCCGGGTTCGATCCCCGGGCAGTACAAATATGTGTGTGCATGAACAAGTTTGTTTGTATTGGTTTAGCGCGCTCGACTTGGCGTGCCCCTCGATTTTTGACATCGGATGAAGCGACCCACCATGTTTAATGTATATTGTCTAAAGGCGGTATGTCGATCTCTTTTTTTCGAGTTTGGCTGGGCTCTTCTTCTTATCTAATTAGGGTCACCAGGTACTCCAGTTCTTCGATTATACAAGTTTTTATAGTTTTACTTTTATGTAGCCATTAAACCCTAACCCTGTACCAAATTTCAGCTCTCTGAGTTAATGGGAAGTGCTAGTTCTATTTTTAATGATCATGAGTGAGTGAGTGAATGTCTATCTGTCGAAAATGCGAAACTTTGCTTTCACTTAACGTCGGAACTAAGTGACCTACTGACTTGAAATTTTGGGTTTAAAATGTGTTATTATATCTTACTAGATGACGAAAATTTCAGCGTTCTAGTATTATACAAAGGTTCTCACATTGGGCCCTGAAAATGCGGCGAAATGGATCCTGTAAAGGATAGTACGGCAGTGTTTGCTTCGTGCTCGATTTGGCAGGGGCACTGCCGTGCCCCCAAATCATCTAGATTTTTGTACATGAAAACGTAAATTTAATAATAACATGGTAAGCGTTAGTGTTATTAAGTCTGTTCTGAAGTAAAGTAGAATATTGAAACCGAGAAATTCAGGAAAGAAGGAACATAAAAAAACTTTTGTGGAATTACGGGGGGCTTAATCCTTGAAATCCCTATAGGCTCCATCGTATATTCTCAATGTTTATTAGTGTCATCGTAAATTTACGAGCTTTACTTTGCAAGTGCATTTTGTATAACACAAATTAATAAGATTAAAACTATGCACAGCTTGTGCTGTTACACAATTAGATTCTGAAAACTATAAATATGAATTTAAAAGGTATCAATTTTTTTTACACATATATTTTTTTAATATAACAATATTTTTGTATTAAGTCGGTAATCAATATTCTACATCCTATTACAACAGCTTTCTCGTTTAAAAAATAATGAGGTCAAGAGTCAGGATACATTATTCTAAAATGGATGGCATTCGCTCAGGCTAAACTTGCCTCATATGAGCAGATATTATGGTTCCTAAGACAATATTATTAGGTCAACCCGTATAAATATGTACGTAAGCAAATTTAGAGAAATACTAGCTGTACCTCGCGTTATTACCTGCGGTGTAAGATATTCCAACGCAGTAAAACGTAGCCTTTGTGTTTACCAAGGGTGTCAGCTAACTACATACAAAATTTATTGAAAATAGCTTCGTTAAGTCATGTAAAGGCGCATAGCATCTAAGTAGCACGGAATAGGTAAAATATTAGTTTATTTTTCAAAAATAAAACGGTCCAAAACAAAAGTAGTAAAAAGTAGGCTTTTCCTTATTACATCAGCTATGTGCTAATCAAAGTCCCGTCAAAATCGGTCAAGCTCTTTCAGAGATAACAAACAGTTATTTTAGTGCACGCTTCGTATATATATATATATATATATATATATATATATGTATGTAGTAAAATACGGATATTTCAATATTACAAACAGACTCTCCAATTTTATGTATATGTATAGAAGATGGGGAACCAGCTGCTGTCCTATTTAGGTGTCATGATTAATTCAAAATGGCGGATCAAATATCAACCAAGTAGATAAGTAGCCATATAAAATAATATCACTAGAATATATATGGAAATTTCAAAGAGAGAGCGTCGGTGGCTGTATGGTGTGGACTGTCGCCCTCCTACCGGGAGGGCTGAGGTTCAAATCCCGCCACGTACCAATGTGTTTTCGAAAAATATATGTACGTTATCCCACGCTCTTACGGTGCAGAAAACATAGTGAGGAACCTGCGCACGCCTGCGAAGGATTCAAAGGTTGTGCGTGAAGTCGTCCAACCCGCACTGATACGACTAAGGCCTAATCACCCTATACGGGGAGGCTCGTGCCCCTCGGTGGGGACGTTTAATGAGCTGATGATGATATAGAAATTTGGATATACCAATAAAATATATATATAGAGCGTCGGTGGTTCACTGGTGTGGACTGTAGCCTTCCGATCTGATGGGCGCAGGTTCTGACCGCACCATGTACCAATGTATTTTCGAATTTAACAAATTATATGTACGTTAATCTGACGCTCTTATGGTAAAGGGAGACATCGTGTGAAAAACCTGGGCACGCCTACGAAGATTCAAAGGTTGATGAAGTCGGCCAATCTGCATTAGGCCCGCGTGGACGACTAAGGCCTGTAGACCCTTTATTGGTAGGCTCGTGCACCACGGTGGCAATTTTCAATGAGCTGATGATGATGATAGAATTTATAAAAAATGTAAAGTTATATTAACACGATCCTGTTCTGTCCGTAAGGCTTAAATGATGAAAGGGGTCCACAAAACATTTCATGAAAATGTTGCAAGACGCCAGATAGGGCTTGATTAATTCATAAAGAAAGTGGGAGGACTGGATAAATCAGTAGTGGGTGCGTATGACTAAATGCATTAATTTAACGGGGCTTATTTGAAAAGTAATAGATATATGTAATTATACGACAGTATTATTGAACACCCTACGTACAATGGGCTGGCACTACGTTAGTTTTTAATCCCGAAAAGCATCATGTTAAAGTAGAAAAAATAGAAAAAACCTCGGTTCGTTTTTTGATTGGAAATAATCCCATTAACTGTATAGAGCCCTCGTAATTGCAAAGAATTAAGCAGCGCTTAATTTATATCTTTTAATCGGCAACCATCTCAATATCCATTCNTTATTAATAATCTAATATTAACTGGTAGCTGAAATAATACCGTAATATTCTTTTAGCCAATCTTAATCGAGGAGCCAATTTGTATTTATATGATAATATACGTATTATTGTTTTCTCATTGAAGCTGTATCTACCAAATATATTTCGTAGTTACGCAAAAAAAAAGATATTAATGCATCCTGATTAAAGCAATCTACTTAAGGCGCTGTACCAGTGGGTTTTATACCTGATGTAAATTGATATAATTATTAAGGGCGGATGTCCCAATCTTGGGCGGTATCCCTAATGAAAGCATTTTTACATTTTGATAGATTTTTCTAATGAAAACAAATACTCAATAGGAATTAAATACTTATACTTTTGGATAAGTAATAGTCATTTATTGAAGGATGAATTGGTACTTTTAAAATGTTAAATGTCCAAAACTATCAAGAATAATGATATTAATTATTCATTCGAACTTCCAGTGAATAAAAGTGTATTGATTTTGGGATTGTTACCTGTTTTACTCAAAACCGTATTGACTTACTAAAGAGTAGTATTCATTTCATAAACCAGGCTTTAACGTCTTACTTACCTTTTTCCTAACTAACCTTTTGAGCGTTTCGTATCCAAATGGCAAAAAAAGGAACCCTTATAGATTCGTCAAGTCTGTCTGTCCGTCCGTATGTCACACCCTATTTTCTCCGAAACTATAAGCACTACACTATTCAAACTTTGTGAGTATATGTATTCTGTAAACCGCTATTAGGTTTTGGCTCTTGTCAACTTAAAAAAATATTAATATATTTTGGGGTTCCCCATACATTGAACTGCAATTCAAAAACTTTTCTTCCTTGCTACCCCTCGTGTGGGGTATCAATGTGTAGATCTTAAATAATGACATCAAGGTTTCTAATATCATTTTTTTTATAAATTGAATAGTTTGCGCGAAAGACTCTTCCAAAGTTGAAAAAAGTGTGTTCCCCCCTCTAATTTCTAAAGTATGGGGTTGATAAAATAAAAAAATATATATGAAGTATATGACCATGGACTTGTGTACTGTTCAACGGCCAAGTCTCAAAACATTAACCATAATAATAAAGCAATCGCAGTAAGGAACCTTAGACTTGGCACGTCTTTGTCTTGATTTCATTACTTTTTAGAGATAATCAAGCAGCTCCATCGAGACTTGGCTAGATTTTTTACAGAATGTTTTTGGTGGGATTTCACTTCTTTTTGTAGAAACTTGAAAGAAATATTGGACGACTCACTGGGTGTAATGGTTGAGACGTCGGCTACTACACGAAGGGTTCCGGGTTCGATCCCCGGGCAGTACAAATATGTGTGTGCATGAACATGTTTGTTTGTATTGGTTTAGCGCGCGTGGCGCACTTGGCGTGCCCCTCGATTTTTGACATCGGATGAAGCGACCCACCATGTTTAATATATATTGTCTAAAGGCGGTATGTCGATCTCTTTTTTCGAGTTTGGCTGGGCTCTTATGTTATCGAATTAGGGTCACCAGGTACTCCAGTTCTTCGATTATACAAGTTTTTATTTTTATGTAGCCATTAAACCCTAACCCTGTACCAAATTTCAGCTCTCTGAGTTAATGGGAAGTGCTAGTTCTATTTTTAATGATCATGAGTGAGTGAGTGAATGTCTATCTGTCGAAAATGCGAAACTTTGCTTTCACTTAACGTCGGAACTAAGTGACCTACTGACTTGAAATTTTGGGTTTAAAGTATGCTATTATATCTTACTAGATGACGAAAATTTCAGCGTTCTAGTATTATGCAAAGGTTCTCACATTGGGGCCTGAAAATGCGGCAAAATGGATCCTGTAAAGGATGGTACGGCAGTGTTTGCTTCGTGCTCGACTTGGCGGGGCACTGCCGTGCCCCAAAATCATCTAGATTTTTGTACATGAAAACGTAAATTTAATTATAACATGGTAAGCGTTAGTGTTATTAAGTCTGTTCTGAAGTAAAGTAGAATATTGAAACCGAGAAATTCAGGAAAGAAGGAACATAAAAAAACTTTTGTGGAATTACGGGGGGCTTAATCCCTTGAAATCCCTATAGGCTCCATCGTATATTCTCAATGTTTATTAGTGTCATCGTAAATTTACGAGCTTTACTTTGCAAGTGCATTTTATGTATAACACAAATTAATAAGATTAAAACTATGCACAGCTTGTGCTGTTACACAATTAGATTCTGAAAACTATAAATATGAATTTAAAAGGTATCAATTTTTTTTACACATATATTTTTTTAATATAACAATATTTTTGTATTAAGTCGGTAATCAATATTCTACATCCTATTACAACAGCTTTCTCGTTTAAAAAATAATGAGGGTCAAGAGTCAGGATACATTATTCTAAAATGGATGGCATTCGCTCAGGCTAAACTTGCCTCATATGAGCAGATATTATGGTTCCTAAGACAATATTATTAGGTCAACCCGTATAAATATGTACGTAAGCAAATTTAGAGAAATACTAGCTGCTCGCTTATTACCTGTGTAAGATATTCCAACGCAGCAAAACGTAGCCTTTGTGTTTACCAAGGGTGTCAGCTAACTACATACAAAATTTATTGAAAATAGCTTCGTTAAGTCATGTAAAGGCGCATAGCATCTAAGTAGCACGGAAAAGGTAAAATATTAGTTTATTTTTCAAAAATAAAACAGTTCAAAACAAAAGTAGTAAAAAGTAGGCTTTTCCTTATTACATCAGCTATGTGCTAATCAAAGTCCCGTCAAAATCGGTCAGAGATAACAAACAGTTATTTTAGTGTACGCTTCGTATATATATATATATATACATATAATATGTATGTAGTAAAATACGGATATTTCAATATTACAAACAGACACTCCAATTTTATGTATATGTATAGAAGATGGGGAACCAGCTGCTGTCCTATTTAGGTGTCATGATTAATTCAAAATGGCGGATCAAATATCAACCAAGTAGATAAGTAGCCATATAAAATAATATCACTAGAATATATGTGGAAATTTCAAAGAGAGAGCGTCGGTGGCTGTATGTGGACTGTCGCCCTCCTACCGGAGGGCTGAGGTTCAAATCCCGCCACGTACCAATGTGTTTTCGAAAAATATATGTACGTTATCCCACGCTCTTACGGTGCAGAAAACATAGTGAGGAACCTGCGCACGCCTGCGAAGATTCAAAGGTTGTGCGTGAAGTCGTCCAACCCGCACTGATACGACTAAGGCCTAATCACCCTATACGGGGAGGCTCGTGCCCCTCGGTGGGGACGTTTAATGAGCTGATGATGATATAGAAATTCGGATATACCAATAAAATATATATATAGAGCGTCGGTGGTTCACTGGTGTGGACTGTAGCCTTCCGATCTGATGGGCGCAGGTTCTGACCGCACCATGTACCAATGTATTTTCGAATTTAACAAATTATATGTACGTTAATCTGACGCTCTTATGGTAAAGGGAGACATCGTGTGAAAAACCTGGGCACGCCTACGAAGATTCAAAGGTTGATGAAGTCGGCCAATCTGCATTAGGCCCGCGTGGACGACTAAGGCCTGTAGACCCTTTATTGGTAGGCTCGTGCACCACGGTGGCAATTTTCAATGAGCTGATGATGATGATAGAATTTATAAAAAATGTAAAGTTATATTAACCACGATCCTGTTCTGTCTGTAAGGCTTAAATGATGAAAGGGGTCCCACCAAAACATTTCATGAAAAATGTTGCAAGACGACCAGATAGGGCTTGATTTAATTCATAAAGAAAAGTGGGAGGACTGGATAAATGAGTGGTTTGTGCGTATGACTAAATGCATTAATTGTAACGGGGCTTATTTTGAAAAAGTATAGATATATGTAATTATACGACAGTATTTATTGAACACCCTACGTACAATGGGCCTGGCACTAACGTTAGTTCTTAATCCCGACAAGCATCATGTTAAAAGTAGAAAAAATAGAAAAAACCTCGGTTCGTTGTTTTGATTGGAAATAATCCCATTAACTGTATAGAGCCCTCGTAATTGCAAAGAATTAAGCAGCGCTTAATTTATATCTTTTAATCGGCAACCATCTCAATATCCATTCAAATTCAAATAACCGCAACAAAACGAATTCTTTGAATTTTAGGGATTTATCGTTTTTTTTGTCAGTAATTCTGTCGCTGAAGGCTCTTACAGATATAATTTCCCTTGAGTTTAGATGAATACTATGCAACGGAGGTTCGATTCAGTTCGATTTATTTTTCAATTTTTGAACCAATTCATTATCTTAAAATCCTTCTCGTCAAGGCAAAATGCGACCTAATTGAAAATGTAAAGTCGTGTGCCGTAAACGCGTAAATTATATTGGTTTGTAAACGGTTGTTTTAGCAAACGTTGTACTGATTGTTTGTATTTGGTTATTTTATAAATATTGCACTTATATAAGGACTAAAAAAAAAAAATTTTTTTTTGATGCTTAGTTTAGTACACTGTAAAAGAGGTAACTGCTATTTAACGTTTTTTGTTTGTGATTATTTAGTTTTTTGTTTTCCCACGTTATTCGGAAGCTAGAGTTTAAATTTACGTTTGATATCTACTCGAATATTTGGCGGATTAGAAAATGTATAGTTTGCCGATTTTAAAATGTGAGTATATAGACAAGACCGTAAAATCATAAAGGCAGGACAAAATAGAAATTTAAATGTATAGCAATGCACAATAAAAGTTCTTAAGTATGTACCTGTTTGATTGTGTCAATAATGGACGGATTCCAGGCGAGAATAGCCTCGCTCAGGGACCAGCATACATTAATAAACAGACAATTCCCACTTTGATTCATTGGAAACAAATGGAGCAAAGTGAAGAGTGCTGTGTCAAGGTTGTTTCACGGTAATTTAGATTGACTTGTTTCGAGCGCAGTGAAATTGTTTCGGTACGGAACATACGCAAAACAACCAGTCTGGCACATTGCTGAAGTACGCAATTTATTATTCACAAATAGACTAGGGAAATTGAGTTTTAACGAAGACAAATTGAACTAAAGCGGAATCAATTACGGGAGATTTATTTTCACCGAGAGAAAGAATTAAGTAACTGCGAGGCAAGCAAGGAGATGTAAATTGAAATTTTGTCGTTTCCCAAAAAAGTAAAGGAGTTGCGCCAGGTTTTGTAAACGCTTAGAGAGAACTTCTGCTCACTGTGAGCAGAGAGATCTATCAAACCTTACCTACTTTTACTTAAATTTACAGGTGTGTTCAAACTTATATGAAGTTGCAAAGACTTAGTAATTACAAAAAAATGTATATATATATGTATACTTAGTAATTATATAGTAGAGTTGACTGAAATAATAGTAGCTAAGGTAAACCTTATTTAGCTTTTAGGTTCGATACCAAGTCGTCTATGTAGGTGTCCAGTGCAATGACAGATATTGTATATTATTATCTACTACTGATCCTCCCGTTTACTTAATACCACTAAAATATGTCTTTTTAGGATGGTCTATGCATTGTGAATATTTTTAAAACACTAATCATGGTAGATGTGTAACGAAAAATCATATCAATTCAATTGCAGTTCTATAAATCATTAACATTCGGTCAAGCCATATACTCGTACGAAGCATTCATATAATCAAATATTGATAAGATAATCGTGTATGCGGTTCAGTACTTTTTTCACTTATCTATAAATATTGATTTTGTGGTAGGGTATGCCTTATATGAATTCGATGTTCCTTATATCAAAATGTAAGTGCAACCTATCCAAATGCGTGCAGCCTCTGAATAGTTTAGCAGTTACGCTACTCTGAGTCTGAGTGTATTTGTGTGCATTTTGTCTTAAAAGCAAATGAGTATAATAGAACTAATCTGAAAAGCCTTAAGCCCACCTTTTGTACGATGCTGTATTTTCGTTAGTCCTTTACACTTGATGATATACAAAACCTGCGCGAACGGAATGCTTCTTAATCTTGAATTACTTAATGTTGGTTCTGATGGTTCGATATTCCAGAAGCTTCTATTTTTCAATAAAAATTTAAGATATGTATGCGATCGACTGTGTAGGGACCTCTTTTCAAACCAACCGTAGAGTTCTGGTTTTTGCCAGCTATGGCTATTTTATTCATAGCTGACAGTGAGATAGCAGTGTAATACTTCAAACCTGGCCTGGCCACTTTTTCTTGGGAGCTTTTCTTTTGAAGCTACAGCCGACAGCTACTTTGTTTTAAAATTTAAATTATCGTTACGTAAGTACAGAGCCTTCATATGGCTATATATGATAATAATCTGACCATAGTTGACGAATATGTTTCCAAGAGCTTTATTGATCGCACTTGTGTGTTACGTATGATGAGTATCCTTAAGATGTAACCTAATTTGTGTAAAAGCAACGCCAACTCTAGCCTTGTAACTCAGTAATTTGATGGATCCAGCGGCTTATTTATCAGTCTACATAATTGAAACACAATGCGTATTTTGTGGAATAACAAAGTTTCCGATATAAATATCCATAAAGGAAACATTGACTATTAATATAAAAGTGTTATAACTTTTTCGCTATTGTATCAATTTGTCTAATCTTCAATTTAGTATGTATATTTTCTTTTATTGTATATCTCAATAATATGATTAGTTAAATGGCAATTTGTCTACTCTCCGATCGTATTGTTTCTTCTACAGATATCACTATTCTAGCGCTTCAATCATACTCGTGATTACTATTAGGATTAAAATAAGGTTGTCTGAGAATGCTGTTCCTATTCTTTGACTGAGCAGGACTTCACAATGTGCGCAGCTGCGTATTCTTGGTGGAACAATCCAGCTTTTGCCATAAAACTTAAACAAAGGCAATATGTTTGTGAATTATTTAATTTAGCGCCAGACGTGTCCGGTTTGTAAGCAAAACATTAGTGGGAACCCTATCCGCGCGGCAGATGTGCGCGCGCTCACTGCGGCGCGCGCACGCCGCACGCGACGTCTGCGCCTGCGCATTATTATTACAACCTTTTATATCTGGATCACCCTCGGCTCGTGCTTACGCCGCCCGCTACATTGACACGCAATACACTATCGAAAGATAAATTGCTTTTCCATTAATTAGTTGGCCCCTTGTAATCTTTTAATTTAAATTAATTATTCGACGAGCTGGATATATCAAGTTTTCTGACTTACTTTAAAAAAAATAGCTCATATTAATAGTCCAAGCCTACATATTTAACTAACCTCACTGCCCGTTCGTTAGGTCGCGAGATAGCTCGATGCAAGTAGTTGCCATTCAGCAAATAGAAATCATTGGCAGCGGATTTATCAATTGACGTCCTGTCTGAGATGACGGTAACGCTGATTAAATAGTCGTTGACATGACATTTTAATGTGTGATAATAATAGTACTGATTATAACGAAATTGGGATGACTTTTAACTTTTTGGATTACTTTTATTTTGGCCTTGGTGAATACTTTGATTTATTTGGATACTTAACACTGTGCCTAAGGACCTTCGACTTGCGAGCGGTCGCTGGTGGAGGTGGGATATCTGGTGTTAGATGGGGAAAACCTATATTCCACAGAGGATTGTACTTGGTTGAAGAGATGAATTAAAAAGAAATAGATTAGAAAGCTTAAATTATGGTAGATAAATGTTGCATAACAAACACATCTAATATTAGATTTTATCATACAGACTATATGAGTTTGTTTTTGAATGCGACCAACTACAGCCAGTGTAGCACAGAGTTAAAAATGTTTAATTAAAATTAATTAACAGTCGCGTAGTAACTCAAACATCGCATTGAAAAGCTCGTCAGAACTCGAGGTTTTAAAAACATTCACGATTCCTAACAGCGGATAAGTAATTCATTTTAAAGTTTTATGTTGAGCGGTTTTTGATTCGATTCACATCGGCTGCACTGAGCTTCGAAACACCTTTCCTTTGCGATTGTTTGTGTTGTTAATGTTTTGTAGATTCATAATTATGTTATGCTAATGATCTAGCCGAAACATGAAATGATATTTTTATTACAAACTGACAAAACAGACCGACGGATATCAAGTAAATATTATATGGATTCCGTTTTTTCTTGTAGAGGTCTGGAATCGAAATATGGGACCTACATAAGCCGTGTTTATTGTATAATACTTTACGGCTTCTGTTCCATATTATGTTCACACATAAGAAGAACAGGTGAACTAATTAGGGTTGCACAGAATTGGTGGATGCAAGTAGTTTCTACTCAGCATTATAGAGAGCATTGGCAGCGGGTTTTGTTTAACAATGGACGTCCTATGGCTGAAATTATGATGGTGATTATATTTGACTACTTGACCACGTGACCTTATGTTACATTTACATGCCAATTCCTTGGCGAAACATGTGAAACTTGATATAACTACTATGTTATTATTGTACCGTGTTTCTCGTTAGTAAATAATATTCTATTATCTAGCCAGCAAAATGGTGTATTTTAAAATTTATGTGAACTTTAACCTGATATTTACTACTACATGTTGATTGGTCGTCAGAGAAACTTTTATTAAACGCCAAGGTTACATCAGGTGCAGGTGAGGTTAACTTAGGTCCCGAAATTTGTAGCCTTCATTTTATCTCATGATATCTATATGAATATTACCGTGTGGTGATAGCAAAATCCAGTACATTTGCACACCACTCCTTCTCTTCTCGCAGGCGGCTTAGGGACAAAATCCTTTAGTAGTGAACGGATGGCAGTGCTCTCATTGAACCTAAATTATTTCTTTAACCCGCCTGCAGCGTCGAGATTATGGTGTGGAGTCCAGCAGTGCATTGTCACGGACTGTTAAGTAAAGTAAATTTTATATGCCTGAATGGTTGAATAGAATGATTTTAGCATGACTGTGTTCCGGATTGCGGTATGAGACATGCAGTGTTTATTTTTAAAAAATATAGCATTAAATACACTTTCGACCACGAATTGCCTATTCTACACTTTAAAGTAATAATAAAAATTAAAATTTTCTAATTTTTTTTCTAACGGTTTTAAGGAATAATTAAACTCATGCGTTTTATTACTAATATCCAAAGAAAGTAATAGGTAGGCAAAACTAAGATCGTAATCACAAGTTCTGTAGTTTAGAACTTGTTATTTTGGTGACTACTGATACGGAATATTTATCTATGCAAAAATCGGAGCTGCAGTGCTTGCAGTGTTTACTCGAGCGCCGGATTGAACTCGGTCATTGTATCGAGGATACGAGTTACAAAATTATCACGAATTTACTTGCTATCGATCAGAAGCATTATTAAGATCATATTTATAATACTTACTGAAATTATATTTGTTTACGTTATTAATTAAAGGGGATGGTCAGTTCGCTTATCTGGTGGTAAGTGACCAGAGGTCAACACTGCCGTGCGCCCGTCACCCGAGACAACAAATGTTGGGTCTGTTATACCTGGTATTTTTTCAAGCTGCAGTGCCCTGGTCTCGAAACATATAAATGCAAAACACTCCATTTTACGGGACGATATCTGGCACTGTGCACTGTGGTTGTACACCTACCTAGATGACTCATTACTGAGCCTTCACCTAGTAAATTTTATGAAATTATTATTATATTTTATGAAAACTTGCATTAATTGTATTCAGAAATAAATAAAATGATATTCATTTTTCATGAACAGTACTAGGTTGCATAACAAGCATAGTACTTTTATCATATTATTAGATTTGCAAACATGTACAGTACGTAACCGAATCATACATAGTATTTCCCTGGAGGTAATGTTTGGTTAGGAGCTTGTCCAGAATAGGTCGGATCCAGCACGGAATGTGTTTTGGTGCGCAGAGCATGTACAGCTTTGGAATTATTTTAATTTATTGTGCTTAAGTATTCCTGTATATATATTATCCTAAGGGAGGCTGTGTATACTATAATTTGTAGACTACGGTTAAAATCCCCTATTTCTAGTCTACCCCAAAAAAATAGTGATGTTAGTAAAGATAGATGTAAGGTGAGAGAGTGAATGTACTTGATACCTACTGCGAGGTAAATATTTTAATTTATGTAACATGTTAGTACGTACCTGCACTGTCTTTTTGCGGGCCACTATTGGCTGGATGTGAGTCTCAAAAAAATATTGCTTTACTAATTTTAAAAAAGACAAACCTGCACGCAAAGTTTGTGGTTATTTTCTTTTCGATTTCGATCATCTGAAAAATCCAACAATTTGTTGATAGAGTTTTTAATATTCATTGTTTTCATTATTATGTATGCAATCAACCAGCCAATGAACCTATGATCACACATTCACTGCAGCACGGCCATGAGGGATTGGGCCGTTGTTACCAATGGTGTTATCGACTACCATCCTAAGCTAGTAGCCGTTACTAACGGCTTAAAGTGCTCTCCGAAGCTCGTAGGGACATTATAATATTTTCCGGTCACCCATCTCTGCATGATGATTGCGAAAATCGCTTGACTTGTACATTTGAAAATGGATCTAGCCGTTAACCTATCGAGCCCTTTATGTGTTAAAACAACATTTCACATGTTGATTTAGTTTGAATAATCCGTACATCGGCAACCTTTCCACCCTCGTATCAAAAAGCCTCGGGATAAATGGTTTCGTGTTTGTATTTTACTAATTTTACACTTGGCTGGAGTTGTAAGAATATTTTTATGTTTCACCGTTAGTTTAGGATATTGAGAATTATAATAAATTATAGTATTAATATTTGACCGTCGGTGGCTTAATGGTGTGGACTGATGCCCTTCTACCGGGTGGGTTGAGGTTCAAATTCCGCCATGTACCAATGTGGTAATGTGTGAGGAAACGTGTGCAAACCTACCAATCTGCACTGGGCCTGCGTGGTCGACTAAGGTCTATATACCTTTAACGCGTAGGCTCGTACCCCTCGTTGGTAAAGTCTACTCCACTATAGTAAAGGGTTTGCCATAATTTTCCCGCTTGGCGATCATCTTGGTGAAAGCAGTGTCTTATAATGGTTATCTTTAATTAGAAAGAGCTATCACTCGTTATCTTTCAAATTTTTTGTTCCTTAGCCAACCTTAAGCACTCGCAAAAAGAACAACCGCAGTCACCACTCGGTACATCACATGGATATTCTTAATATTATGTCACGTCTAAGTTCTTCTTTTAAGTTCATGTGCTTATTTTAGTGGCATTGAACACTGTATAGCCAGTGGCTCATTGGTATGGGTAGGTGGTACTGTGGTAGACTCGGTATTGAGTCGTCTAGGTAGGTGCCACCGCAGTGCCAGATATCCGTAAAATAGAAATGTTTTGCACTTCAGTGTTTCGGGATAAGGACACTGTAGCTAGTAAAATTACTGGGTATAAGAGACTTAACATCTGTTGTCTCGGGTGTCGGGCGCAGTGCAGCGTTGATGGAGAAAAATAACTGTAGTACCTATCTATCAGTTGTTGGTCTCAATCAATGCCGCTCTGCCATGTCAGGCGTATCAATTTCCATCAGGTGAGCGTTTTGATCGTCCTGTACACTGGTAACATATAATAAAAACCATCTGATCAGAAGGATGTAGCTTCAAATTCCGCCACGTAACAATGTCTTCTGAATCTTCGAAATTATGTGTACGTTTATCCGACCCTCTTATCATATAAAACATTTTGGGCGGCTCATTCAAGATACAGTTTTAATTTTGATTTTAAATGTGGTTCAAAAGTAATAAAATGAGGTATATAACTTTAGTTCTTTGGAGGAGGAGCTATAACTTCTCGAAGACACGTTAAATTTTAATATTCCGTCTTGTCTCACGTCTTAGTATGGTATTAGTTAATGTTGCTCTTACAAAACAACATTGGGCGGACATTGAGTTACCTAACATCCCGACAGCCAAGTTGTGTAGAAGGCCTGTGAAGTTATAGGTTAGTTCCATGCGTTGAGGGCCTTTTAAATAAGTGGACGTTTTTTCTTGAAGGTCAAGGTTTCATTATCTCTTGCAAGTCGTATCTGTCCGGAAATACCGCATACGGCAACTCATTCCAAAATTGCTTGGTGTGGGGTAGAAATTTCCTGTTAGACTAGTGCTTTGCCAACTGTCAAGGTGGTGGGGGTAGTGAAAATATATTTTAAACAAGCTCACAACAAAGCAATTTATCCACCCGATGGCTACTATATAAACCATTGCTCCCGATTGATAGTGTTGTTGCTAACTTTTATTAGAAATATGATGTATTTATAGAACTCGGGGCTGTAGAGCTGAATACCCATCGCGTCTTTCAGTTAGTTAGCAAATTCTTTAAAAAATTGTTATCCGCTCGTGGGTGACAATTTAATCTCTTTCATCCCATGCTTAGTCGAAAGGTAAAATTGAGGTTACCTAAAAAGTAAATACCCCAAAGCCAATTTCATTAGTACTAACGCATATCTTATGTAGAAAGCACGTTTAGTTTTGATTTTTATATGAGGTACGTTACATAGAACTAGATATTGGATTTGTTTATAGAGCGCCTGTGCATGCAGCTTCACGCTTCAAGTCCCAAATTCGTGCATTTTGATGTAAATTGCCTTTGTGATGATAAAAACTGAGCTCTGCCGGACGGGCGAGCGCGCCGTTCGGAAATGACTTTATACATTTATTTCACAATCGATTTTGCTTCATTTAATTTTATTGCTCCATGCAATTAAATAGCAATCGATTACCATTTAAATTTCCTTTTGCTTTACAAAAAAGGCCGTGACATATTCGTACTGCGCGATTTAATTAACGACACACTCTTATCATAATTGAAACCACAAACATATGTTTGGTTGAAAGGTTTCTTCTTTAATTTTATTATATTATCTCATAGAATTCACAGTGTCTGGAGCAACCCAAGTTGCAAGAGCAAAATTTCTTTTGGCAGAACTCAAGACCTAATTTCTAGGACTAATTAGGCCAAGGCATCTGTTTCCAACCTAATGGGAATATGAATTCATAATAATGCATGTTTATGAGCACGCTGCATGGATATACTTATGTTCGGAGAAAGTTTGAGTCTAATAAACTAAAACTTTAGTAGCGAGGCGTTTGCCCACTATGCCGCCGCAAAAAGACAAGTTGTCTTCTCAGACGACGCATTACTGTTGTTAGTAACTCGCACCTCAACGGCGAACAATAATAACAATGATGTTAGATTTTTTATAACTCTAGCAATTCTATTATAATGTAGGCTGTTTTATATATGTACATAAATAGATATATAAATAGTTACGAGTATGTAGTTTAACCATAGCGTCCACTGGTGACTTTAGGGCAATCATCATCATGATGATGCTTTAAACTTTTATTAATTAAAGCTTCTAGTCTAGTCAAGGCAAGCCCGTGACAGTGTACTGCTGTACTTTTTAGGACCTTCTATGTTATCTTAAGTAATCTTACAAATTTAAAGTGAAAAATCATGCAGGAACCTACTACTCGTACTGAGCATATCATCAACATCATCAGCCTATAACGGCACTGTTGGGTACAGGTCTTCTCGTCTTGCTAGGCGGGAATAGCATAGCTATACTATAGCATAGCTATGGGCAGATTGGGCCGGAACCCACCACGCAGCAGACGGGCCTAACGCGGATTGGTGGGTGTTAACGACTAAGATTGTAGCCGGGACCGGATACATCTTTCTTTTCGGATCAGGTGATTCAGCCTGCAGTGTTCTACCAAATTGGCAAAAATTGCAAAAAGTGAAGTATCTTCGCGGAATTCAAATCCACGTCATGCAGCGATCTAAGCCGAATGCTGTACCTACTAGCTAGACCATATAGATAGTTACAATTTACATTTATAATTATTAATTAGGATAACAAATAAAATAGGGCTCAATTTTAAGAAAAAATGCATAGGTTATTGAACATGTTAAAGTTTAATAAATATATATTAAATAGATGTTAAAAAAGGTGCCAACAAATTATATCACGAATAATAATTTAGTGTATGACATTGCTGAAACGTAGTAATTACGGGTAAACATGTTAACGAGAGTTATTGAATTAGCATAGCCCGCATCCTCGCTGGTAAATTATGGGTTTGTAAAAGCGTATTGTTATACTTAATACGTTTGGAGACAATGGTATAAATAATAATTATGTCGTTGAGTCCATGTTTTTGTTTTGTAAATAGCATAACAAATAACAATTTTCCGGTCGTTGGGTTTTGGGTAATGCGTGCGGCGAGCCCGTGCGGTGTACGGCCGCCGAGAGAGAGAATACTTAAAAAATACTTGCATCGCTACAAATTTATTTATTTGTTTCAAAATTTGTTAACAAATTAACGCAGCTTCCGCATACAGCCTACAGAGTTGTATTGTGACTAATAAGTCTTGAAAATATTTTTTTTGCATCTATTATTATTTATATTGTTAATTACTTACTCAGTTTTTGGACAGGCAAGTTTCTTGTAATATAAGGACAGACTGGAGAGGATTTTCTGTAGCGATATCGGTTTGTGTGGAAGGTAACAGATAGAACAATGTTTCAAGTATGAACGAACACAAATTGACCTCTTCTATGCTTGTACTATATGTCTCTTCAACCTATCGCAGTCCACTGCTGCACATAGGTCTCCCCCATTTTGCGCCAGATATCCCGGTCCTCCGCTTTTCTCATCCAGCTTCCACCAGCGACCTTTCGCAAGTTGTCGGTCCATCGGGCCGGAGGGCGTCTTACGCTACGCTTGCCAAGACGTGGTCTCCACTCTAGAACTCATCTGCTCCAACGGCCATCGGTTCTGCGATATACGTGACCAGCTCACTGCCATATCAACTTGCTGATCCGGCGGTTGACTATACAGTATGTACAAATTATTATCTATAGATAATAATTTGTACAACTGTACATACTGTCCGTCCATTCATATAACACCACGATGTTATTATAAATGCGGAACTAATTCCGTAAATAATCCAGGAACTATGAATAAAACAACATCGTCTACTGCAGATTGCTTGATGCGCTCTAAAACCGATGCCAGTTTTTGTTTGATCATCTTTTCTTTTTTACCCGTCTACCGAAGGAGGGTTATTGTATAATCGCATTTGAGGTGAAAAGTGAGAAGACGCACTGATGTAATTTGTGGAAAGTTTATACATTTAGTGAAATATTACTTTGAAGTTGTTTGTAGATGCAGTGGTTGGTGATAATGTATTTATCTACACAATTATATCAGATTCTGGTATATTTTTTTATTGTAAATAAATTCACAGATGACTACTGCTGAAATTACTCACTTTGGGTCGTTGAGCCATTAAAGTTAGTTATTGCTGAAAAGGCATCTTTTCTATTATTTCATGGCTTTAAAAGCACCTATGAGGGATGCTTACTTACAAAGCTTCATTATTATATTGCTAGTAAATAACAGTATTTCGAAGATGCTACACCATTATTTTACGGTAGTTTACCACAGTTGGTATTTTCAGTTTCTAAGTGCGTCGTTATTTTGACGGGAATAAATGTTTTTGTATTAATAATTAAATACTTTACTTTTCCATGTTACCCTATAGGTACGTGACGGCTCAGCCGCAGTTAATGGTGTTCCGTATGTAACATAATTTATTTATACAATTTAAAAACAATCGATCGTGTCCTACGACGTGTTCCGATCGTATCTTGTGAGCGGAACAAGCAGTTCATAATGATGATTAAACCTTAAATCATATTTATTTATATTGCACTCGCCGGAACGGGTCACTTCTTATAGATAATGAATGATGAATGAATTCGCGAAGGAGTTTACAAAAGGTACTGACTTTAATATAGGCAAGCTATTGTTTTTAAATTATTACTTTGAAGGAACACGACAGTTATTACTTTGAAATATAATTCACAAGCAACTTTGCCCGTCGTCACTATAAGTTCTTCATACATCTGAAAGTTGATCTGGGGGCACGGCAGTGCCCCCGCCAAGTCGAGCGCGAAGCAAACACTGCCGTACCATCCTTTACAGGATCCATTTCGCCTGCATTTTCCAGAGCCAGAGCGCTGAAATTTTCGTCATCTAGTAAGATATAATATCACACTTTAAATCCAAAGTTTCAAGTCTGTAAGTCATTTAGTTCCGACGTTAAGCGAAAGCAAAGTTTCGTATTTTCGACAGATAGACACTCACTCACTCACTAGTTATATAATTTTAAATTATGAAACAATTGCTATCACCTAAAATACATAAATATGTATGCGAGCTGCGGGGCGAGTGTTGAGTTTGGATTTGAATCTCGCGGTAAGACCGCATAGTGAAAGACACTTAGCGATTTTTACCAGTTTGGGTCGGACATTGCACGCTTAAGCACCAGATAGTCTGATTAGAATGATGATTCTGTACGTTGGATGGCACGTGAAGCCGTGGGTCCTTAATTCCTCCTCGATTGTAGCCGACAATCTATGGATAGTCGTTAACTCCCACAAATCCAAATGGGACCGACGTGGTGGGTTACTCCGTGCAGCCATGCTGTGTGGGAAGGCTTGTCCATGCGATGGGGCGTTACAAGCTGATGAGGACGAATCTATGCCAAGGTATTGCACTTACACACAGTATAGCCTAGGTCATGCAAATATAACTTATAGTAGTAATACCTACAACGGAATTTGCAACACGAAGTCCTCTCATATATTGCAATCTAAACTAATCAAAGCAAACTAGCTTACGGACTGGAAAAGCTAATTTAACACGCTACGAAGCTATCGATTGTAGAGATGATTTAATATCGTTTGTCATCGACGAAAGATAAGTCTCATCTCTGTCTAGTGATATAGTGAAGAGAAACCACTTATGATATTACTTAAGTAGATTGATTGTGTAATGGTCATGGTCATGTCATGTGTTCGTTCCCCCGGCATTACAAATATTTGTTTGCTTCATGCACATTTCTGATTGTAATGGTCTGGGTATTTATATGTATAATATGTATGTATTTACAAAAAAAAGTAAAGTACCCTTATTACAAGTTCCTCGCTTAAGATGGGGCTACTTGGCGCTGTGTCAGTTTCATAGGATTTTTATTTTTTTAGGTTGAGCTGGCACTCACGGTCGTTGCAATGCAATGCTTACGTGCAAGTTGAGGAGCAACGCAAATCGGATGGGTGTCCGAACATTCCACCCACTCACTCCCACCACATTCGTAATGGGCTCGCCTTGGCGTGAGTTACAGTCCATCTTCCAATAGGTATGCATACTGTGTGGAATTCTAGTGGAGTGCGGTAGGACAATACGGTCTCATTGTTTTATTAATGTTATTCCTTTATGTAGCATACATACAAAGTTATACACCTTAGTTTATGCCAAGTAATGGGACTCTTTCTAGCCATTATGAATACGTTATAGCAGATAGACATAGTCGTAATACATGGTAGTCTTTCAAGATGAAATTAAAATTTACCTTTTCACGCCGAACGATTATTATGTAACAACAGCCATAGGTTCTATCAATGATAAGATTAGCGGTTATTAGGTTAATTAACTTTTTTGTTTACATATTCTTTACATCCCAAATTTCAGTTTTAAACACCGTTATGAAGTTTAGGGAGTAAATTCAAATTCAAAATACTCCAGAACTCGTCTGCTCCAATGGCCACTTCAACTTGCTGATCCGGCGGGCTATGTCGGTAACTTTAGTTCTCTTATGGATTAAATAATTTCTGATATATAAGAATATCTGACGCAAAGTGGGGAGGTCTATGTAGAGCCGTGGCTTATAGGTTGGAAAGATACAGAGAGAGACGTGTACATGCATTGTTACCGATCAGTATCAGTATATGTCGGAGAAACAAGTTCCAGCGGAGCCCTTTTATTGATGGGCGTTCCCCAGGGCTCAGTATTGGGACCTTTATTATTTTTAATTTATATAAATGATCTACTTATTATACTCAAACCTATGTGAAACTGTATTATTTGCTGATGATACATCTCTATATTTAACGTAGATAGACAAAAAGAAACTTTTGACGAGTAAATACTACACTTTCTCAGGTATTACATTGGTTACGACCAATAATTTACTTCTTAATCTAAGAAAACCAAATGTATTTAAGTTCACAATGCCTAAGTAAGGCAGGTAGATACTTTCATCACTTTGGATGAAGGACCCATGGAAGTAATAATTCAACCGTTTTCCTGGGTATAAAATTAGACGCAAAATTGCAGTGGGGTCCATATTGCGGCTTTGCAGGAAGGCTTAGTTCTGCTGCATATGCTGTATAGGAGATAAGAAGTCTCACTGATATTGAGACTGCAAGACTTGTGTTTTAGCTATTTCACAGCGGATGTCTTATGGTCTACTTTTGTGGGTCTGCTGCTGATCTACAAACAATTTTGTATTGCAGAAAAGATCCATCCGTGCATATACGGCTTAAATCACGTGACTCACTAAGGAATTATTTAAACAAATAAATATTTTAACATTACCGTCTCAATACATTCTAGACTGCGTCATCTATGTACACAAAAATTTACATGTATTTCAAAAAAGTCAGATAATCATAGTTTGAACACTAGGAACAAACACAAACTTGCCGTTCCAAATCTTAGATTGCATAAGGTTGGGAACTCATTTGTGGGATTAAGCATTAAAATATTTAATAGCTACACAAATGTAATTGATTTACCCCTGCATAAGTTTAAGTCTCATGTAAAGTCTATTTTAATATAAAAAGCTTACTATAGTGTTGAAGATTATATAAATGATAAAAACTCATGGACATGTTGATTTCCACGCCTGCACTACTTTTGTTTTTTTTTTGTTGTCATCTATTTAAATTTATATAATACTTAACTGCTTAATAGTACTTTTGTAGATTATTATATTTTTACAATAATAGATAAAAATTGAAAATATAATTTGCTTTATATAATTATTTTGATTACAAATGAATCTGTATCAACACAATTTTTTTGAAAAGAGTAACTACTGAGTTTCTTGCTGTTTCTTCTCAGTGGAAAACTACCTCCCGAACCAGTGGTAGCTTCATTTGACATTCATAAGTGTTCTTTAAGGACCTAAACTGAATAAACACTTTTCATTTTCATTTTTCATTTTCAGTAAACATCTTTTTTTAAATGAAAATTAAAAAAAAGGCAACATACATGATCAGAACGGCAGCAAACGGTCCGAATCCGCCCAATATTATATATACAAACCTTTGTCTAGTCTATGACTAAAAATAGAAGTATGTATATAAGGTACTCGTATTTTAAATACATACCTTGGTCACTAAATTGCTTTGAAAGTTTATAATATTCATTAGAATAAAATAACAGAACAGTGTATTCCAGCAGTCTTCAAGAGGTACTTTGACATTTTATAGTGTACATTTTAAATTAGTTCCTTGGATAACTAATTTAATCATTACAAATTTACTTTTCCTTCAGAAGATATTTATAGCCGCGCATCGGCCAATGAATTAATAACTTCAATTTCGAAAGGTTTATAGAGAAAGATTGTAAGATATAATCAAGTTTATTTTATTTAGAAACAGACGCAGAGCTTCTCATTTTCATTATGTTATAAATATTCATTATTATGGTACAGTCTCCAGCGAGGCTAAGCCTGCCTGATTAGTGACTCAAACCCAGATTTTACCCATAGGAACATTTACTAGAAACTAAAGGTATAAAAATTGACGTACATTATATTTTCGAAACATCAATGTAATAAGGACCTTACATTAGTAGGATTTGGAACACCAGTTGCGGTACTGGTCTCATACTTACCTAATGGACAGGTGCTAAAGCCTTGTTGTCAGGTTGCGCTAAGTCTTAGAAAAATGGCGGCTGAAAATAATGTCCTATACACAAAAGTCGTGTTCCATTATAAGCTTGTATTTGACCAACTGAGGTATATTACTTATCTTGAATATATACTTATCATTTGACACATTTCTAAATTTATGTATAAATACCTTAGCTACCTTCTTAAGTGTCTCTTGTCAGGAAGAAAGACAAAAGGTTTTTCGACATTGCCTTTTTTATTATTTTGTTAAGTTAAGTTGAATGCAGTCTAATGTAATCAGCATTGTTCGAAAAGTGTTCAGAGGGCTTGCCTGCGTTGGTCATGGGATCCACGAGGAGAATCTTCATCATCATCCCTTTAAACGTCCCCACCGAGGGGCACGAACCTACCCGTATAGGATGTTTAGGCCTTAGTCGACCACGCGGGCTCAGTGTGGATTGGCCGACTTCATGCTCAACTTTTAAATCTCTTCGTAGGCGTGCGCAGGATTTTTCACGATGTTTTTCTTCACTGTAAGAGCGTCGGATAACGAACGAACGAAAACACAATGCTAGTTGTAAGATTTGAACCTGCGCCCTCCCTATCGAGAGGCAACAGTCCACACCGTGAGCCACCGACGCTGTACGTGGAGAATGCGTAGTGATAATTATTTTGGGCATTTTTACTCAGTTTAGTTAGGATAATTACCTGCTTGTCTAAAATAAAAGGTGATGTGGCGCATCGAAAGGCATGGTACACTGTTGGTCCCTTCCGCTAATATAGGGATGGTAAGATAACACCACGAGTCCCTAAAGAATTTTATAAAATGTGACACCAGGTTCTCAAACTCTCATTCTACTAATTTACTTGACATACTCGTAACGACACCATTACGACACTTTTCAATCTAAGTATAAATTTGGTATTCCGGTAAAACTGTAATTATAGAATATAATGAACTCTATTGATGACAATTGGTGTTACCAATTAAAATCCTACCATTGAATAGAACGAATGAATGCAAAATGTTACTATTAAGGCACAATGACGATCATCTAAGCGAAGGGCCCAGGTCAATCTGATTGTAAATCAATTTGACTACCCACTGGGAAAGAAATCTCAAATTATATGAAGTTCCCTTATTTCCGTTGATTACTTAATCCTTTTAGTGAAGTTTTCATTGCTATTCGCATATTCATGTCATGTATATTACAAATATATATATTTAGTAGATATATTTGGCTTAAAATTTTACCTAGCAACGGATACTTTACGATTCCAAGCCAATAAATTCCATCTGCAAATAAGTTTTAACTAACCAGATGTGTGCATAATGAAAATATTTGTCGTGTGATTTCCATATTGTGGTAAATATTTTGTCAGGTAAGCCACACAGAGTTATGGCCAGCTAGGTACTTTCCCTGTATGCGCCCCTATGAATACAAATAAGGCCTCAATAAAGTTTTTGTCCCTTGAAAGCAAACTGTCAAACCTGATAACGGACCGAAAGCTACGATCCCTAATAGTTGTGTTAACAGTCTTTCGCGCGTTGGGCATGTTTTCATCCAGTATGGACGAGTTAAAAGGTTCTAGTTAATTTTAAGGGAGACCATGGTCGAGGTTTAAATTCAAATGGAGCGGATTATTCCGTCAAGTCGATGTTAAGCGTGCCCTTTGATTACTGAGGCCCGTGCCTTCCCACTCAGATAGCCCACATTCTAAGTCATTTAAAGACTGTAAATTTTAGTTAATATATCTGGAGTAAAGCTGTTTCATATATATATATATATATATATTTTTTTTTATTATTAAGGCTCGCCAACATTTAGGCAACACTATGACAACAAAAATGAACACATGATAATATACAAAAATAAAAGTGTGCTAAACAATTAAAGGCGAACACAGCATGCAAAATAAATCCTTAACAACAATTAACAATAAAAACGATGTTAACACAAAACAAAGTTCAATAATTACCCTTATATTACATATTTGCTTCAACGTCATCATACACAACTTGACGTAGTCTGCTGACAGAGTCAGAGTTAAGGTCGATGCAGCTACTATAACTATTTAAAAGCTTGCAAAGTCTTGGAATCGGGGAGTTAGAACCCAAAGTTGATCGGCGCAATGGGGGAAAGAGAGGAGTTATACTTTTACGAGGATATCTACGGGGAACGCGAAAACTAAATAGGCTTAGAAGTTCCGGGCAGTCAATATCATTCCGGAAAATCTTAGCCATAAATGTTAAATCTATCAAGTTTCTGCGAGTCTCTAGAGATCTTATTTTAAAGTACTGTAGTCTATTTTCATAGGAACGCACTCTTTTGGCAATGCCCTACTAAATGAGAGGTTTGCTAGGAATCTCTTTTGTACGCGTTCCAGTTTCAATGTGTGAGTTGCATAGTGTGGACGCCATACGACGCTACAGTATCCAATATACTCCTAATGAGACTATTATACAAGGATTTTCACATGCAAACTATGAAACATCCTCGTATTTCTAATAACAAAGCCCAATAATCTTGATGCTCGCCCCATGATATGCTCAATGTGAGGCACAAAAGTTATTTTTTATCAAATATTACGCCAAGATCCTTTATTTGATCGGCTTTTTGAATGGCGTTTGAATAGATATGTGGAATCTGTAATATTGTTTTTCTTGTAAATTGTACATGAAAACATTTTTTAGTATTTAAATTCATGTCATTTAAAGCACACCATTCTACTAGCCTATCAATATCATCTTGAATTTTACCCACATCACTTTCACTATTATATAAACCCACCAATTTTAGGTCATCGGCATACATAAATGGTTTTACATAGTGAAAAGATTTGGGCATATCATTAACAAACACGTTAAAAAGAATTGGGCCTAAATGTGACCCCTGGGGCACTCCTGACGTCACACCAAACGTTTCGGACTTATAACCGTTCACTGCAACATAAAAGCATCGATTATCCAAATAAGATTTTATCCACTGAAGAAAAGAACCCGTCATACCATAGGCTTCTAGCTTATTTACGAGAATGTTGTGCGAAACCTGGTCAAAAGCTTTGCTGAAATCAGTATAAATTACATCAGCTACTTGATTTGAGTCAACAGCTTCTATCAGGGTTTCAGTAAGGTAATTAAATTAGTTACTGTTGACCTAAGCTTTACAAATCCATGCTGGAGTCGGTAGAAATAATTTAAAATAATTTTGGATGATAGGGCATATTAGGGATTCAAATATTTTGGCAAGAGCTGAAAGTATTGATATAGGTCTGTAATTACTTATTAAATCAACTTCACCCGCTTTGTGGATAGGTATCACTTGCGCCGTTTTCCATGCTTTGGGAAATACTCCAGATTGCAGAGATCTATTATAAATCAAGAATAGAGCAGGAGCTAGTTCATCAGCACAAGCTACTAAAAAAACAGGTGGGATGCCGTCTGGTCCCGCACCCTTGTTGGTATTCAGTGATTTCAGATGATCAAGTATTTTTTCAGCACTAATATATGGAATTGTGAGCGATTGACTGCAGTTAAAAAGCGATTTCCAATACTCTGCGTTCATATTAAATTTAGAGTTATCGTTACTTTTGTACACTGACTTGAAGAAGGAAGCGAAAAGCTCACAAATTTCAGGGGCCTCGGATGTATTAACAGTCCCATCGGTCATAGATTCCGGAAAACAACTTTTGCCTAAGTTGTTTCCGGAAAACAACTTATTTACTACTGATGTAACTTTGGTATTCGTCCAAACACGAGGCGAATATCCGTGTTTCAATATTCGTGCAACCGAATAGGCATGGCTTGACTTGTTAGCACAAACGCAATATTTTATTTTTTATTTCTGTTCTGCCCATGTTTAATGAATACAGGAGACATTGAAATATACAAGTATATTGCAAAAGAGAAAGGATGTGTGGTATTGAAAAAGCAGTACCCACTCGACATTTCATGAAATGCAATGTCTTTTAACTATTTACACTTCAAAAAATCAGGTTAAACTTTGAACTCTACTGGTACATAAAACTATTAACTA
>PQWD01006836.1:0-32179 GCA_019425675.1 Leucinodes orbonalis | reverse complement strand
GACTGATGAAATCAGACAGTTAAAATATATTATCAGACGCCTTATACCGACATTTGTAGAAGGGTTAAACAATTAACGCTTGAGGAAGGCTCTTATGAATGTCAGCTGATGATACCAGAGGTTTAGTGTCCAATGAGGAGGGATCCAGCAAAGATCCAGAACAAATCTCATATTTGTACATCAAATCGTTGTCTAAAAACAAGGCTGTACCGTCAAGTTTTCTTGATAGCTTTTTTACTAGAAGCCAAATCTAATGAAGTGCTTTATTTTAAAGTATAAAAATATAATTTTTGTTTGTCACTCACATTCACAGACAGTCATTTTGGTAATTATATGTTTTATTTTATATCTTTGTGTATATTTCAAGTTCAGAATTCCTAATTGTAAGCCTAATTTGAATAATTGGTTTTTGTGTTGCGATACTTCTTAGCAATGAAAGTTAAATTATTTTATAATTCTTATCATATAAGGATGTTTTCTTTCTACTGTATGGCAGTTGATATGATAGTGAATTAATGTGTTTTTTAGGTGATTTTAATACCAACATTTTGACTTTGACAACTTAATGTCCATGCCCCTAAATCGCTCCGCTCATGACTACTACCATTCACTTCAGCACAACTGTTGCCCGACGTATATTTGACGTTTCGTTCGGTTCCCCGCAAATAATTTGATTTGAACCCGGCGAAGGTAGTTTTTTCGTAAATTCTCAACATGCTCGACAGTGTTATGGTTTTGGAAAGCGTTGGCTATTTTAGGCGCATTGATTTTTTGGTACCACCGTGGAGGTAGACTTTCACTAACTAACCATTAATAGCAGAACGGAAGAACTATTTAGGAGTTGTATGTCTCTTACTTCTGAACTAGGCTTTCTACGATCGCCTGCACTATCCATTATTATATTTAATATGTCTATTGCAGTTTTAACCCGGGCCTCGATTGTTCAGCATAATGAAATAATGCATTTATTTGGTCACATGATAATTGAAATATTATTTTAGTCTTAAATTTTTTGCAGAGACCGTGATTTCATTCGGATCCAGGACCCTTCAATAAACACGAAAACAAAGCTTTTAGTCTTATTTAGTTAATAAAAAATATGTTGCGTATGAGCTTCAAATTAAGTAAAATTCCTGGGTTTACAACCCTTTAACTGATGGTGAAAGATATATCCAATCAATAGATTTTTATGTGTATGGAATCGTAGCGGTTAAAGTTAAGAGACTAACTTCTATTGTCTTGGGTGACGGCGTATTACAGTTTGTAACATAAATATATTCAAATTAGGAATCGTCGTACAATATATTATATCGTATAATACGGTCGTCTTACAAAAAATATGTCTAAGTTAATAATACAATCCATCAATATTAATAATACATGTCTTATCAAAAAAAATCGAATATACAAGTATACGAATATTATCGACATTTTTACCTCAACATCACGTGAAATGCCTCGGCAAAAATGAAATCTCTTACCTTGTAATTATGATATCTGCCACTCTTTACCGTATCATTGAATCCTGCCGTTGCTTTTTATGTATAAGGAAAAATCATTTATCAATAAATGTAAGAAGCACGTGCAAAAGTTTCAACAGGCACAAGTCTGACCGCAAATCTGATTGGCCCATTTGTTCAATGATCATGTGATGTGACTAGACTATCAAACCTTTGTGATCTACAGCGGTACGTTTCACTTTGTTTGCGATGTTATAGATATCATTAATTCGAAACCTTGAGGAACTGAGACTTTGCCGACCGACTGATTTCTTTTAGCTGAGGGATAAGCCCCTGTATTTTTGATACTGATAGATTACTCATAAAGTTTGCACCTACTTTTCAGTTACTTCATCTTCTCTTTGGTGTTAGGCGAAAATTTGATAATTAAAGACGGCTATTAATTAACTTAAAATTAGGTATAGTACAGGATACAGGATACAAAACTAATACTATATGGCACCTTATATTTGTATTAGATTGTATTTCCCATACTCAAGTGTAACATCTTTGAAAGCGCGCTATTTCAATAATAAAACTCCTTTGTACTTGCTTTTAAAGCACAAGTATCAAGTTAAAAATAGTTTATTATGAAATTACTACCGACGTTTTGTTTCTTATCGTCTTTATTCGAACATAACATGTAATTTTTCTGTCTGATTGATTAATTATTCTCGTAAGTGATAATACTAAAGTGATCCCGGAAAGCAGACTAATGAGAAACTTTATTATTAATTTTTTACTCAAAACGTAAAGGCACATTATAATTTGAATACAATGTGAGTGGCCGTTGGAATACAGCATAGCTATGGGAAGATAACCCACCACGCGGACCCAATGCGGATTGATGAGTGTTAACGCCTACAATCCTTAGATTGTAGCCGGGACCAACTTAACGTGGCCTGGAACATCTTTCTTTTCGGTCAACCTAACTTGAAAAATCGCACATGACGTGTTCTTTCCCCGAGCGCTGTACCATTAGACTATCATCAACAGCTCATTTACCGTCGGCACCGAAGGGCACGAGCCTACCGTATAGGGTGATTACTCCTTAGTCGTCCACGTGGCTAGTGCGGGCTGAACGACTTCACACAACCTTTCAATTTCTCCGCAGGCGTGCGCAGTTTTCCTCACAATGTTCCTCTTCACCGTAAGAGCGTCGGATAAACGTACATTTAATTTCGAAATTCGAAAACACTTTGGTACGTGGATTGAACCTCAGCCTCTCGGTAGTTTGTCAACTGTTTCATCTTTGCAGCTCATGCGAGCGATCGTACGGAAAAATACCACGGCAACAGAACAAAGGACCAATTGACCGTAGCGTGCGGAACTACCGAGTTTTGTGCTGTACAATTTAATCATTGAGGAAATTGGAAATAAAATTGTTATTTTATTGTGTTACGGCCATAGAACAAGATGTCGTCCGGTTTATTTATTTATTTATTTATTTAATTCTTTATTGTACACTGAAATACACAAAAAAACAAAAAGAAAAGAAAAGAGAGTACAATGGGCGGCCTTATTGCACATGGCAATTTCTTCCAGGCAACCTTAGGATGGAGAAATCAAATACATAGGAATTGGGCAGATAAAGTGTAGTAATTAACGCAAATTATATAATACTAAACAATAACTTTTTATATCAATTTATATATATATTATAATACGAATATATAATAAGGAAGATATTAAATAAATTAAATATACCTACGTGGTCATAAATATTGCACCAATAAATATACATATACATACATAAATACATATATACAAATCCATAATACACACAAATACATATATACACATACATACATAAATAGACACATATGATAAATTAGAAATGGAAAGAAAATGTTTATATACCATATTTTTAAATTTACCAATGGACTGAGCACGTTTTATGTCATTAGATAACGCATTCCAAAGACGCGCTGCTTGAACCGTAAAAGACATATCAGTGAAACTCGTTGAGTGTGCCGGATTTCCAATTGTGAGTATCCGACGATCTCAGGTAACGGTGATGTGCATCTCCAAGAACTTAAATCGCTTCCCAGGTAAGCAGAGCGGTTGGACGAAAAGTACATTATACAGCATACATAATATATGCATATTCCGCGAAGGCGAATTGGCAACCATTTCAGTTTCTTACGAAACTCAGAAACGTGATCATATTTCTCAAGCCAAACACAAACCGATGCAAAAATTTTGGAGTCGCTCAAACTTATCTAGTTAGACTCATTAAGATCCAGGTAACAAGTATCAGCATAATCAAGGAGGGAAGCAGGAGAGATTGTGCTAACGCAGTCTTGCAGCGATAGGTAGATAGTTGCGAAGCCTTTTTAATGACCCCGCAGATGCAAATAGCTTCCGACTAACTTCGGTCACTTGAGCATTCCAAGACAAGTTCTATCGAGACTACACCTAAGTCCTTAACAGTATTGCTAAACGGTAAGCGAGTCCCATCAAATACTACTCAGGCAATCTTCCCAGTTCAATTTAGAAATATTTCTAGAACTACCTATAATTATAAATTGAGTTTTAGCAGGGTTAACCTTAAGCCTGCTCACGCTCCATTTAGAAATGAGTGCTAAGTCAGCGTTGATGTCCCTATAGCCGAGGCACCTGCTCAAGGGAGCCTGAGTGTAAATTTGCAAATCGTCTGCGTAAAGATGGTAGAGAAGAAGATTATTGGAAATAGAGTTTATAAACACCGAGAAGTAAGGAGATAGAACGCCACCTTGAGAACACAACACATATCACCCAGGAAGACAAAGAATCCTCTATGCTGATTCGCTGTCTGCGCCAGTGAGGTAACTCCGAACCAGTGAACCGCTGATGAGATACATTAAGAGAGATAATATGCCAAGAAAGTCGAATAACAGATTGCAGATTCTGAAATCCAGCAACCCTAAAACCGTTAGTTACCGACTTCCATGCCCGACCTGATGTCCTCCGTAATATGGACTAGTAGTGGTATATGTGACCGCGAAACCAGATTGGAAGGATAAAGAGTTACTTTAAAAGGAATTAAAAATTTTTTTATTTTGATTTAAAATGATTTTGTGGAATTTTTTCGAACTGCATGATGTACTAAGTATGGATTCGTGATATTATGCTCACAATCAAAAGATAAAGTGTTCCGAATGCAGTGACAGCACACATAAACATATTTCGAATTTGAAACACATTTACGTAAACAAAAGAGTACAAACGTGCTCTCTTTGGCGGTTTGTTTTGAGGCACGGATGGCGTATTACCTTTATATATACAGAATATCATTGGTGAACTGTTGTGTTTGCATAAATTGAATTCGATTGCTCAGTAAACTATGAATTATTTTATTCATTTTCATGTGGTTATATCAGTGTATTTAAGATTAATTTGTTATCACAGTGGGCTGATGTAGTTAATAATTAACCAATCTCAATTTGGTATTTCATTTTCGTTAAAGAGGTTGAATTATTCTTAGGCGTACATAAATTTATGTTCATACCATCATTATGAATCGTTTGTTTTTATACAATTTGATAAGTGGTGGTCGTCTAGGTAGGTACCACCGCAGTGCCAGATATCATCCCGTGAAACAGGAGTGTTATGCATTTTGCGTTTCGCGATGAGGGCACTGTAGCTAGTGAAGTTACTGGGTTTAAGAAACCTAACATCTGTTGTCTCGGGTTATGGGCGTAGTGCGGCATTGATGGAGCATAATAACTGTCTATCAGTTGTTGGTCTCCTTCAATTCCGCTCTGTCCTGTTCACTTTGTAACATAAAAAATACATTGATATCTACGCGAAATGTATTTACAATAGCTTGTTAATACACTCGACGCTAGTAGTTAACTAATGGCTTTATGTTATCGATATAAAGGTATTAACGATAACTTTAATTACTAGTTATTGTATGATTCGGCCAACACCTACAATGTTTCATCATCAGCATTTGACGTAATACTGCCAGTATTTTGCACGTAGCATGAAGAGTTTGCCGTAACTAACCAAACTATTAGTGTTGCTGGGTCCACTTTGTATTTATCCTCCTTTTATCATTTTTCAAGCTCTACACCTTTACACATTTTCTTCTTTAATTAATCGCGACATTTAGCGTCATGATCGGGACGCATCCTAAGACACTGACACACTAAAACGATCCAAAGGCCGATTTGTTAGTATTAACGACTATCATGCTAAGATAAAATGAAAATGAAAAAATGATGTATGTTCATAATCCTAACCAAACTGGAAAAAATCACCCAATCAATCTTGATATGGTAAAATAATGACAATTCAGACACTAAACATTTAACAAAGCTACTTTTACCAGTCGGATGGGATACAAAACATTATTAATGAGATAATAAGTATGGATGCATCTAAACTTAGTACTTAGTATATTTTCACATCAAATAAGTCGCTCGAGGACCCTGCAACCTCAGCCTTCTGAGGTCAGCGTCCAGTTCATTCGAATAATTTAAAGTGCCACAAGAGAATAGTTTTGAATAGGAATTAATTACTGTTACGTACGGAGTTACTTATAAGAGAAAAGAAGAGGGAAATCTTTTTATTAATACAGACTTTTAAAAACTGAGTAACACATATGATTGCAAATTTTTAATTTTCAACAACACGTAATTACACACATACATGTTTAGAAAACGGATTAGTATAGATATAGATAAAAATTTGAAAATTCTTTCAATATACGTTTTTAGGAAACCTTAACTCAATAGTCAATACTACGATAATTAAAAGCAATATATAAGCAAATTATACAACAGTTTGGCTTCATACATCGAATCATGCGTAGTAGAGGTATACCACGATCTCACAGAAAGTCGGAGTAAAAAAAGCCTAGTTGTTTTATTACGCCACTATGTTACGAGTGAGCGAAGTTACCGGAGGCCTAACGCCCTTGTTAAGGGCATGTTTTTACATAATACTCTAAGTTAGTTGATTAGTTGCTCCTTTGAATTTAAAAGTTTGTTTCCCTACTAATACATTAAAAACGTTTGTATTAACACCGTAACTACAGAAATTGCAATTATCCTTGACGACAATCAAAAAGTGAACTTTTTTATCTTAGCTATTTTGGAAGATACCGTAAATAGTGTTTGAAATATTAAAAAACAACTTTGTTCGTGACAAAACCTTAATCGACCAGAAACACAAATTCGGAGCTACGCATTGAAGAACCGAGAAAAACTTCATAAAATTTCCTCCCTAATGGATTACAAAAAGACAAACTTATGAAAGTTTCTACAACTCGTGTAGCAAAACTGCGTGAGTGATTTATTTTCACTACTCCCGCCATTTTTAGATTTGTTATGGCTAAAACTGAGACTAGCAAAATTACTTGGTTCTCTGACGTGATGGTTAGTAACAAGTTATGTGATGGTTAGTAACAAGTATTCACCTCCTACTAAAATATTTTCCATAATCTCGATTGAAATTGTTAAACTTCCGAAATTAAATAAAAGTAATAACAGGTTTGCGAATGCACTGTGCTTCTTTTAGGGATCGTTGGTTTAATTAAGAATATATACTATTGCAATATTAATACCAAGATTTATGTTTTTCTTCACCTTGAAGGAATAAATCCCGGATTTGGATTTCTTAGAATATAGAAGATTGGTTTATTTCAGTTATTTTCATAGTGTCATGTCATATGGTCTACTGTTGTGGGGCTCAGCTGCCGACATTAATACAATATTTGTACTACAAAAAAGAGCTATTCGTTTTATCTACAACCTTAGACCCCGTGACTCTCTTAAGGAACTTTTTAAAGAAATAAATATAATGACTATAGCATCACAATATATTTATGAAATTTAATTTACGTCCGTAAATACTATCATACCTTTAAAAAAAATTGTGACTCACACAATTTTAATACTAGGAATAGAAACAAACTTGCTGTTCCGGACTTGAGACTACATAAAGTAGGTAAATCTTTTATAGGAAGATGTATAAAGTTTTTCAATAAGGTACCGCAGAATATTGTCGAGTTACCTTTACACATGTTTAAAGCTAGAATAAAAAAACACCTTTCTAAAAAAGGGTACTACACTATTGACGAATATTTATGTGATAAAAATCCTTGGTCTTAAATTGCTCAGCTATTTCAGTGTTTATGATATATTGTTACATTAAGTTATTGTTTTTAAAAAAGGCTACACTGTTGAGTTTTCTTGGGTGCTTCTTTCTCAACAGGCCAATCCACTGAAGCGCTTTTTTTTCAAAGCATCAAAATTCATATTTTTAGTTTAGTATTTTTAATTGTTTTTTATTATATTTTTGTATATTTTTTGACGTTCATAAGTGCTTTTTGTAAGCCTAATTTGAATAAAGAATTTTGAATTTGAATTTAGCCAAGTCAACCATTTCATCATATTTGTCGCCAAACAGTACATTGTCTAAAAAACATGTTTGATGTTGGAAGACTCCTAAATCTGATAAGCTTAACGAGCTTTCTCCGAGCCACGTAATAGCGGTTCAATAAACGTATATAAATATACGTGATTAATGATGTTGACAATCTTTCATCAAAATGTACGCAGCTTGTTTTTTATTATATAAATCATCATCATAACAGCCTCTTATATCCATTGCTAACGCGGTCTCCACTCCATAACTTGTCTGCTTCAATGGCCATCGGTTGTGCATAAATCCACACTGGACCCACGTGGATGACTAAGACGTACCCTATACGGGTAGGCTCATGCCCCTCGGTGGGGACGTATAATTAAGATTATGATGATAATACTTGAAAATCACATTTTCTTAATTAATACAAACACAGATTAGGTCGAGCTTCCGCCTTCAACGATTGACTGCACACGTGTTCGGCTCATTGCCAAGTCGTGCGTATAGCTTACGTAACGTATCCAAATTCAATTTAAACCTACTTACTCCTAATTCAATCCAATCTTTATACGAATTCGATTCGAAAAGATCCGCCTTTAGCTTGTATTGGGAGCTCGTTGACGCATTTACTGATTTCGCCTTACATGGCAATAGACTATTGACTACAAGTTGGTAGTTTGAGTCCCAATAAGGACAAGTTTGGTCTGCCTACAAATAATATTTATTTATTTTAACATTCGTTTCGATGACCCATTTGGTGTAATGGCTAAGACAGCGGCTATTACACAAAGGTTTCCGGGTGCGATCCTCGGACAGCACAAACATTTGTGTGCATGAACTTGTCTGTTTGTAGTGGTCTGGGTTTTTTCTATGTATAATAGGTATGTTTTTACAAAAAAAAAGTATATAAGTATGTTTATCCGTTGTTGTGTACCTGAATGTCAGTGGATATTTATTATTATTTATTATTAAATTATAAATATAATCAATAATTATTTAACGATACGCTGCGACATGTTTATGTCGCAGCTAATTCGTTAAAATAGCCGATCAATCAAACAGCTAGCCCTTTAACTGAACAACGGCATTCAATCACACGTCCAACTTCTTAATTGACTACATTTAAGGCGCTCAAAACGTTCAACATTACAACTGACTCAAAAGCCGCCTTATAATTAAATTAGTTCAGCTTACCATCGCAACGGCGTGGGCTAAGTGCGTTTAATTTTCAATATGGCGTCACCTGTGTTTTGATTGTTACAAAATATTTTAGAAAAAAATGGTAAATATATGTTACTAGTGTTAAAGAGAAATATTGATAGTATTAAGAATATCGATAGTAAAGATGACTTTCGAGTCAGCCATCGATAGTCAAATTATAAATAGTTCGGCAATACGGATCTGCTACCAATGCTTTTGAACCCCTGACTTTTAGTTTCGGTTCTACCTTGATGAATCATTTACCGAAAACGGCCTTCCTTTTAAAAGTTTAGAATAATGGGCATGTATGTATATTTACCTTAGTTGAATTTCCATTTAACCAATTGACTAAGCATCGTCAAGCTGTAGTTTTCAACGTTGCAGCCAACATGCCGGCTAAGCGACGTACAGCCATTTCACAGACTTTACAAGCTACATTAAATGAAATTATTTATCTATTTTAAAATTACTCGAAATTTGAGGTTTCTACTAAATGTATAGGTTAGCATGGGAAAATTCTTGCTGAAGTTTCTTGACAATTTTAAATCGACGCGTTCGAGTCCTGTGTGTACGCGATGGTAGGTCCGAATCACTGACTTCAAATGCCAAATCTCGATTCTACTGCGCTCGTCATATCGTTCATATGAAATATTGCTCGTCTGTTATACATTTCTTGTATTTCACTAAGTGCACGGGACGGTGAGTTCGCTTAATCTTTTTATATAAAATAAATAAATATTTTCTGACATACACACAGCAGTGGGCTGTTTGTCGCAGAACCGATGGCCGTTAGAGCAGACGAGTTCTGGAGTGGAGACCGCGTCTTGGCAAGCGTAGCGTAGGACGCCTCCGGCCCGATGGACCGACGACTTGCGAAAGGTCGCTGGTGGAAGCTGGATGAGAAAGGTGGAGGACCGGATGTCTGGCGCAAAATCGGGAGACCTATGTCCAGCAGTAGACTGCAATAGGTTGAAGAGAGAGAGAGAGATAGATACACTCAGCGCCATCTAGTCGCAAACAAAATATTTAGCATTATTGATTATACATAACGGATAACATACTTATTTTTTTTGTAATACATACATATTATACATAGATAACCAATACTAACAAACATTTCAAAGCACACAAATGTTTGTACTGCCCGGGATCAAACCTGGAACCCTTGGTGTCGCAGCCGACGTCTCAACCGCAACACCAAATGGGTCGTCATAATACATACATATTAGATATAGAAAAACCCAAACCAATACTAACAAACATGTTGTCGGAAATCGAACCCGGAGCCCTTGGTGCAAGAGCCGACTTCACAACCATTACATCAAATTGTGGATATGTCGCAGCCAACTGGTTAAAATAGCTGGTCAATCGAACATCTAGCCCTTAGAACAACGACATTAAATCACACGGTTATACGTCCCTATAGTGTAATCCTCATTCCTACTTGATTTCAACCTATATAAGGCTTAATTAAATTTGACAAATGCTTCATAAAACACCTTAATAACTGCGCGTTTAATCTTACCTCGCCCATACAAATCCCTGGCACTGCTCGCTAGTTGCCGCCAATTTCCTCAGGGCCAATGAGTTAACTCTGAATATTTTCCCGGGTGAGATGGTTAATTGCGTGAATTTGTGCCGGCTCTAATCCTTTAGTCTAGACGGAAGGTTTGTTTAAATTAAACAAAACGTTTGTAGGGCGCTTTTTTCAACTGTATTAGTTCATTAAAACGAGATGTTAACTACTTTTAAATTGATTACATTTTGTTTAAAAAATTTAGAATAAAAATTCATATCATATGTTTTTTTTTTCGTTTCAGTGTGAATTTGTGTATAATCGATTGCCCGTGTTATTCTGTTAGAATATTATTGCAGTTTTATCAAAACTGATGTAATCATTCTTGCATGAAAGAGAAGCAAACATCCATGTTTATAATATTAAAAGGTTGTTAAGGGTGTTCATGTTTATCATAATATTACACTTTAGGAAGTAGAATTATGCACATATATCTACGTATAATACAGCTTCATAGCACCAGTGCGCAAGGCTTTTCCCAATATTTTATCAATACACTCCGATTAAAATGTTTAGCAGAAAATGAAAATAGTGTTTTTATATTCAACTTTTATAAGCGGATATAATTCGGACAATAAGTTGGCTATATGCTTAATATTAACGAAATCGTTAACTCCTAATTAACGTACACATGTTATAGTAGTAGGAGAATACATTATTCGATTATCTAATGAAATTATTACTATTATAATAGCGTTCTTTTATTTCATTACAGACTCCGGTAATATTCATCATCAGACGTATTTCAATTAGTTTAATTAAGGCAAGGAATCATACTTTGTTGATCACAAATAACAAAAAAAAAACCACTAACATTCACACAGCGCCTTTTAATCCCAAACTAAGCATTTGCCTGTAATATGGATAGTAAACAACGCATAAACATACTTATATACTTTTTTTTGTAAATACATACATCTTATTCATAGGAAACACCCAGAATCCCAGACCAATACAAACAGACGTGTTCATGCACACAAATGTTTGTACTGCCCGGGCAACCCTTGGTGAAATAACTGACGTCTCAACCATTACACGAGATGGGTAGAAAGTAGTGATACTTTACTAAGCTTATGTTCATTTCTGTGTATCAATAACACAGGTCAACAAAAGAAAAATTTTTTTTTGCGCATGGTTTTTACCAGTGGCGGCTGTACTTTAAGTGCACTCGTGCGCTGAACCACCAATTCAAAAGATTTAAAAATTACAAAATATTACTTCATCTTTATTTTTAAATTACCATTTTAATATTGTTATTCTTTTAAATACAAAAACGTATAACATTCAATTATGGTCAAAAAGTTGAGAATTTACTAAACTAATATCGTGCGCTTCGGCGAGTGCAGAGGACGCTAATACATCTTGTATGAGATACGTAATAATACGCCTGACGCGTGAAACAAGATCGTTCATGAGAAATGTACCGGTTAATGAGTGGTTCTCGGATGCGCCGCTCGCGCGAACCGAAGATTGCCGAGAGCATCCGATGTATGACGAATTGGGAAAGCCGGACTCGGCGCGAGGGCGAGGACGTCAGCCATGATTGACATCTCGTTATCGGTATAGATTCACTGTATGTGTGACGCGTTAATTATTGTTTATAATTTTTCCGTAATTGTTTTTAGTTTTGATTCATTCTATAATAGAACTTTTATTTTGTAGGTACTGCGTTTGGTATTAGTTGAAATGAGTATAAAATGATTATATTAAAGAAAATAACAAAAAATTTTTCAAGTAAAGTGAACATAAATTGGCGACGCCACGGCCTTTTTAAGTTTTAAAACAAGAGTGCAAATCGAAAAAATAAAGCATTTACAACGAATTTTAAAAGTGAAATGTATAATGAAGAATGGTTGTGTGGATGTGAGCGTCTTAATGCAGTTCATTCTTTTGTTTTCCTTGCATTTTGTTTTTTTTGTTTTGTTTTATTTTCTAATTTTAATATTTTAGTAAAGTGCACCACTCAGTTCGATAACCCACCAGCCGCCACGGTTTTTACTTGTGCAATTATTTATATAAGCAATATATAACAAAATATGTGATTACAAATCGAAACTATTTGCTTTTAAAAATTAGAGGATTTAACTATTTTTGATTTTCGCGCCGAATGAATAACGGTCTTTGCGCTCTGTCGGTGTAAAAGAGAGGTAGAGGCGTGTATATAGTAGTGTTTCTTGCGCTGTTTTGTGCGTACGACAGTATGTGTGGTATGTGTTTGGCTGTTACCGAGAAATAACGCATTTTCATTTATTTTGCTGTATCAGCCTGTACAAAATGGCTACTAACGTTGTAAACGAGACGCTGACTCGTTTTGTCTATATTTGCGGTTCATTTATTAAAGTGAGAGAGAAAAAGTATGATTTAAGTACAAATTTAAGATTGCGAGGCATATCAATCCATAACATATTAAATTGGGTTTATTAAACAATTTGTAAAGGCTCTAAATAAGAGTCCGAAGCTTTCACATATTTGAAGTGTTTTTTCCAAAGCTTCAGAAGCGAAGCTAGAATCTTTGTAGGTCCACAAGTAAATAAATTGTGATATTTTCCTGGAGTTAGTTAGTGCAATGAAGAGAAAAAAGCCTGGAACAGTTTTAAGGCAGTAGTTCATAGTTTTCTTGGTAACCGTAGAGCTGACATTATGAAGAGCTGCACTGGCTGATGTATAAATTTGACAGATCGAGTAGAATGTTTCTAAATTCATATGACATTCTCATTTGGATAAATTTAAAGATAATATGGGAGCTTATTCGAAAGAACAAGGGGAACGCTTCCATCAAGATATAATGGAATTTGGAGACGTTACCTGCCATATACTGAAGCATGATGGGAGATTATATTTGGGTTTTAATAAGAGGAACTTCTACTGGATCATGTCAGGAAAAATAAAATTGTTCATTTTTAAACATTGTAACACTTTTTAAAACTTCTATTGTAAAGAATCTTAAATGGACGTTCGGTTTCTTTTAACAAATCACCTCTATGTCAATTTTAATGTATTTATTTTTTAAATTTTCCCATTTTTTTATCTGCGTTAAGCAAATTCGCAATACTTTTTGTTCATATTCTTATTTCTAGATTATAAATCAATAAAAATAATACGTTACGTTTAACCCATGCGCAAAAATGCTGTAGACCGGTGTAATTAGGATTACGTAGGAGTCAACAGTATTAAATATATACATACACCTTTGCATTAAACTCGTTCGAGAGGAGTTAATCTCTTTGTTTGTATCGGATATCGCTTTTGTTTTCATTTGTCGAGAACACCCGTAAACTAACCTACATCTTTCAGTACAACCCGAACCGATCGGCTATAATATTTTGCTTAAGGCGTAAGTCGGATTTATTTTGTTGGTTTCATTTAGGTAAAATATTATAAATGTTTCTTTATGTTTTTTTATGCAATTAACAGACATCTCACCAAAAGGTAAGGAATTAAGAATTCCGTAACTCCGTAATAACGTGTTTCATTTGTTGGTCTCCATCAATGCCGTTCTGTCATGGTTAGACGTAAGTGTACCATCAGGTGAGCGTCTTGAGACTGTACACTATAATTAAAAAAAACTGTAACTCGGCCCGCATGGTAGGTTACCTCCCATTTAAGTTATACTGTGTATAGGAGCCTGGACCATACGCGAGAGACGTTATATCGTATATTAGTGATGAGCCGCCAGTATTAACACATACATATTAGAAAATCTATTGTTGTTGAATATATGCAACATCGATGATTGAAGGGTTAATGAATTGAATTGGTAGTATAGTAAGGTATCATCAAGAAACCTTAATATCGTTTACGGAGTTCTTAACCTATCAAAGCTTAAGCCTCGAACAAGGGATCACTATTGAACAAATAGAAGCCACAATCATAGATTAAGGTACCGTCTGGATCACAACGACCCTTGAGATTAACAATACTAATAACCAATTAGAAACCAATAATGCATTAACTAAACTCAACGGCTTAACCTAATTAAGCTCTCTTTAGTTAGAATATATAGTTACATGAGACTACGGTTCAAGACGGGCTGCGAGATATACGAATTATGATACATAATGTAGCAGCACTATCAACTGGATTAAACGATCTAAATTATAATTAGTGCATCAAATCATAGAATACTTTTTTAATTATCAAATTTGGTTCAGCATACAAATACAATCATGTTCATCGTAATCGTACAATCATATAATCGTTTCATGCAATGATTTCCTGAATCTCGAGTAATGCTACGAAAATTAACGTAGCAAAATATTATTTGCTACGATATTTTTGTAGCGCATCTACTGCGATCAAGGAACAGTGATTCCTCGTATTTATTTTATTCTTAGTAAAATATCTTCAATTATTATATTTTATGCATGTATGAGTTTATATTAAATAAACGATAATAAAAATCTTTATTCCAATGAGTCTAACATAGAACAATAAACCAAGGTTTGCCTTACAAAAGTCAGCTAGTTTAATTTGACCGAGGTTAGGTAGTCAAATCATTATTTTTATTCCACTTAAATATTTATTTAACGATCCATGAATAGGTTTTTACGAGTTGAGTTTTTACGCCATTGGCCCACTTTACAACATTCATAAAATTTAGTAAATGTTCATCGGCTTAATTATTACTAAATTATACTTATAGTTATTACTGCGATACCACGTTAAACTTTATGTTAATATTATCAACAACATATTATCGTTAGCTTGTTTTTGATGGCAATTTTTGAGTGGGAATGTGTACGTGTAATGAGTCTTTTTATTTTTGTAAGCAGTACACAATACTTATATGCTTATATATGTCGGTAAAACCAAAACCAACAGGGATTCCAAATAGGTAAGAACTGGGGCTTTATAAGGTATAATGGGTTTCTTATTAATTCCCAGGCGTCAGTATTCAGGCAGTTATTAAGGAAGCATTTAATTAAATACTCGTACCTCAATCAATGATACAATTGGAATACATAATTTATCATGACATAAAACAATTAATTTTTTAAGTACGTTTTTTCTTTACATTGCCAGTTAAAAACATTGTGCCCTACAAGAAGCATTTAAGATTATAATAAAAAACTTCGTTTTGTAACTATAACACTATATGGCGACCAAGACTGACAAGTATTCGTCTATTTTATAGTAACGTTTTGCAGTGGGCAAAACGTTACTATAAAATAGACGCCGCCGTGCAGGGGGCATTCGAAACAAATGCGTGGTAATTAACTAAATAACTGTATGTGTTTACCCACCTAGTTAATGATTTGAGACAGCATGGTTTCGTGCTGGTACATAAAATTATGTCACTTTTTTACGGTTCCGTAGCCAAATGGCAAAAACGGAACCCTTATAGATTCGTCAAGTCTGTCTGTCTGTCCGTTCGTCCGAATAACACAACTCCTTTTTCTCCGAAACTATAAGCACTACACTATTCAAACTTTGTAAGTATATGTATTCTGAACCGTATTAGGTTTTGATAAGAAACTTGAAAAAAACTTATATATTTTGGGGTTCCCCATACATCGAACTGACACTCAAAAAATTTTTTTTCATCTTTCTAAATACTTTATTTTATTTTACTTGCTGCTGCGGAACCCTCCACGGGCGATTCCGACTCGCGCTTGACCATTTTTTCAAACACTTTTTGTATCAGGAACACTATCGATAGGACTATAGACAGTATCGATATTATCAATAGTATCGATATCGATGGAAATTGACAGAGGCAATAGTATCGATACTATCGATAGTCAATTCGACAATCAGCTTCTGTATTATCGATAGTATGCTTCTGTACTAATAGTTTTTACTTTTGCAGTATTTGATTAGTTTGCGAAATAAATACATTGTTATTAATATATCGATAGTTGATGCTTCTGACTATTACCACAAAACTGTCGATATCCTATCGATAGTGGACTATCCAACGGCAATACTGAACTCCATTTAAAGCATATTGTTAACATTTAACTGATGTGATGATTTTCGAAATTATATGTACGTTATCCGACGCTCTTGCGGTGAAGGAAAACATCGTGAGGAAACCTTCATGCACGCCTGCGAAGAGATTCAAAGGTTGTGCGTGAAGTCGTCCAATCCGCACTGGGCACGCGTGGACGACTAAGGCTAATCACCCTATACGGGTAGGCTCGTGCCCCTCGGTGGGACGTTTAATGTGCTGATGATGATGATGAAGTGATGTGTTAACAATGATCATTCCTACAATGATGTAAATATAGAATATACACAATATTATTGGATACCTATAGTTCAAGTAAAATGATAAATATCTTACATTATATTTTTTTTTTAATGTAAGTATATTCAATTATACACACGTATAATAGAATATACTTAAAAACGAAACATAAAATCGTTAAATAGGGCATCACCAGCTTAATTTAATGAAAGTTTGTGACTAGATTTTGGCTTTATAACTTGATGTTTGATTATTGCTTTGGAAACCATCTAAAACGCCGTTTTTATTTTATTATGTCAAAGTATTTGAAGTAATTATTGAATGATATTTAACTCAAGCGACGAAAATATTCCTATTTCAGCATTATATCTTTCTACGAGCGACGAAATAAGCGCTGCATCCGTTTTATTTCAGCAAAAATATTCGTGTCAGTTTTCCTGTGATGTCGGGAAACGGACAGCGAGAGGATTTTTAAAATGTTGTATTTTTCGTTGCCTAAAATATAGGTAGGTATTTTTATATTTTTCTATTTACAGTATTTGGTTTCAAGATTTTAGAAATTATTTATTATTTTATGTTTTCATGGAGATAATGAAGAAACTTTGATGTAGTAGTCGACCTTAAAGCATTACACGAAATTGGTTTTCAAAATACTTATAACAACCGTTACCACTGAAATGCCTGCTAACTTTACTCATCGCACTTATCCAGAAACGAATATGTTCCGAAACTCAATAGCCTAGCGGTTGAACACGATGAAGCGTTAGCTTTAGTGCCAGTAAAGTCAAGGATGTTTCTATATATATAACATATATGTTGTAGGCACAACTTAAAATGCGCAATATTACTTAAAGACAATAGTTATCTGACTACAAGGTAGCGTGGATTAGAATCCAGCGGTCCATCTTTTTAAAACTAAATACTCTTGTTGTACTTTGGTTTCTCTATAACGACATGGGCATACATGTCACATACCATTATGTTATATTACCATCCACCTCTAAACAGCGAAAGCTGCTTGGGGTCGTAATAACATGTTAATAAAAATAGTTCACATGATTTGAGATAGTAATTACTTTACAATTTGATTGTAACACAAAGCATACAACTATAAGTAATCATAAACAAGTTTTCCACACAAATAAAATCAAGTTTCAAATGTCGCTTTTGTAGCCATGTGTACAATATTTAAACTTAAAATATTATACAATAGCACAGCAAATTTCACACTCCGTTCCAATTGCTGAAGGTTAAATGGTCGAATTCGAGCGGAAGTTATGTTTTGCGTTTTCCGAAACAGTGTAATCGTTTACCATGGCCTTTGCATACTCAGCCTGTGCATTTAAATTTGATGTATTTTTATTATTTTGACTCACATACAATATGATTGCTATTGTTTTTATTATTCTCTTCAAACTACAGCAATCCACTGCTTGATATAAGTCTCCCCCATTCCGTGTCAGACATCCTGGTCCTCTAATTTTTCATTCATCCTCTACCAGCGACCTTTCGCAAGTCGTCAGTCCATCGGGCCGAATGGCGTACTAGGCTACGCTAGCCAAGGCGCAGTCTCCACTCCAGAACTTGTCTGCCGCAACGGCCATCGATTATGCGACTTTTGTGACCTGGTCACAGCCACTTCAAAGTACAGATACAGTGAACAATGTCAGCATGTATGCTAGCTTTATTTTCCTCGTTAATGACATTATTTTATGATTTAATCCTTGAGAGAAATCCCGAGCAAGTTTGCTCCATTGCCTGAACTTGTAAACTAATCCCGCAGACATAGGTCTCAACTCCGCTCCGAATGTTAATACAAATAGTACGCATTGTTCAAAGCATTAAAAAAACGGCTTATTTTATTGTATTTTTACCACCGCCCCCCGAAATGGCTTCAGGCAGTTACCAGAACGCCGATACATCACGTACAGGTAACAGTTACCAGAACGCAGGACACATCACGTACAGGTAACAGTTACCAGAACGCAGGTTACATCACGTACAGGTAACAGTTACCAGAACGCAGGATACATCACGTACAGGTAAGGTTTGGATACAAAAAAATATACTGGGATTCCATCATTAAATTTATAAACAACTAAACTAGACGTTTAAGCAAATAACTTACCATAAAAACGACCGCAACGAGTATATTTCGGAAATCGAGCCAGTCAATGGTGCAGTTAGTAAGTTAGCCGATACCAAAAGTGCACTGTGGCTAAATTGGGAAAAGTGGCTTATGTAGACCATTTAGCGTGGGAGAAACTAACGTTTAGACGAAGAAACCTATTTTCGGAAGCTTTTAGATGTAGTCTTCGGAATTTATCTAGTCATAATAGTTATGCTTTTTCCAGAGTAAATAAGCTTCATACTAAAATACTTTTGGAAGACGATTTACTATTTGTTATTACAGAGAGATTAGTTATACCTATCTCATAATTGAAATCGAATTAAGCAATATTTATGACTTTATGTGAAAGCTAAATATGTTAATATTTTATGACTATAAGTGAACAAGACCGTTCGCTCAGCTATTTGTAAGCGGTAGGAAATTAATAATATAATCGGTGAAGGAAAACATCGTGAGGAAACCTTCATGCACACTGCGAAGAGATTCGAAGGTTGTGTGTGAAGTCGTCCAATCGCACTGGGCCGCGTGGACGACTAAGGCCTAATCCCCTATACGGGTAGGCTCGTGCCCTCGGTGGAGTCGTTTAATGAGCTGATGATAAGGAAATTAATAATAGTAGGCAACGATTCATAAATATCCATCAACAATGCCCTGCGTCCGTCACCAAAGATGACATAATTTTAGGTCTTATAAAACCGGTATTTTAATATAATAATCAAAATCAATTTCATTTCTCATCACAAACAACAAACTTAACAAAAACTTATATTGTAATATATGTGAGGCTGACGCCTGTGATATGTTATTAATTACCTGTTGCGGTCATCGGGCTCTCACCACCACGGAATAAGAAAAAACTATGGATAACTGTTTAATGCTGCAGTGATATAAACCAAAACATTCTTAAAACTTAACATGACCCTAATTAGGAACCGCAAAAATGAAATATTATAAAATTAGACTTAAATTTATGGCAGCTTATATAAATATAATTCGTGTTATAATATTAGAAGAGATGTGGGTTTCAGGAAAGTTCGTAACATTAATCATCAATCATTACAGCCCAATTATGTCCACTGCTGAACGAAGGCCTCCCCTAATGATTTCCACGCGGACCGATCCCTTGCAGTTGACATCCATCTGCTACCCGCCACCTTAACCAGATCATCCGTCCATCTGGTTGGCGGTCGGCCTAGCGCTTCGCTTTCCGTTACGTGGACGCCACTCGAGAACCTTTCCGCCCCATCGGCCATCGTTCTACGCACTATGTGCCCTGCCCACTGCCACTTCAACTTGCTAATCCTCTGGGCTATGTCGGTCACCTAGTTCTCCTACGGATATCATCGTTTCGGATTTTATCGCGTAGGGACACCTAACATAGCCCTCCATAGCACGCTGAGCAACCTTGAGTCTATTCAAGAGGCCCTTAGTGAGCGACCACGTTTCGCTTCCGTATGTCATAACTGGCAACACACACTGGTCAAAGACCTTGTCTTGAGACACTGAGTATTTTGGACGAAAAGATGCCTTAACTTCCGAACGCTGCCCATCCTAATTGGATTCGACGAGAAACCTCCTTCTCGAAGTTGGACCTACCCATTTGGACTACCTGTCCAGGTACACATATTCGTCAACAACTAACGTAACATTAATTATTGTTTTTTTTTTTTTTTATCACTGCGGTTTTTTACACCATTTGACTACGATAAAAAAAATGAAAATAACCATGTTCTTTTAAATTTTTTCTTTGCTGACAGATGCGAGCCAAATGTCTTAATTTTCCATTAAAAAACTGGCAAAATTTTGTTTTTAGTGAGACACCGTCCATATTTTTTATACGTTCTTGATATAATTTTTTTTTTTTTAAATTAAAAAACGTTCTACAAACAAAAATTTATCCATATTTACCGATGATGTTTTAAATCGATTGGATGGTGCCTCTCAGGTTGACGTGATCGACACGGATTTTGAAAAAGCTTTCGATCGTGTGGATCATGTTCTACTTCTTAGGAAGCTTGGAGAATTGGGAATAAGGGAGTTTTAGATGGCTTCAATCTTATTTAAGGAACAGATGTCAAGCAGTAGCTATTGGTGGATATCGTTCCAATTATGTAACGATTCCATCAGGTGTGCCACAGGGATCGATTCTTGGGCCATTGCTCTACGCTTGCTACTCATATGACATAAAAAACTGTTTCCAATATGCAAAAATCCTAATGGCGAAGAGATGTACGATACAAAATCTATATGAAAATAAATATACACGATTGTCAAAAATTACAAGGCGATTTAAATAGACTAACTCATATTATTCAGAAAATAGAATTAACATTAATGTCAGCAAGTGTTCTTACATGACCTTTACCGTAAACTGAAGCCCATAAAATTTGTCTACAACATAAATAATTCTAAAATTTTAGAGACAACAAAGTACAAAGACTTAGGTATTCTTCTCGATTAAAAATTGACGTTTGCAGACCATATCAATTACATAACATCAAAAGCTTACAAAAGCCTGGGATTCATTTTGCGAGTTAGTAAACCTTTTGCAGATATTCAATGCTTGAAAGTTCTTTATTACACATATGTCAGGAGTATCTTAGAGTATTGTAGCAGTATTTGGAATCCACAGTACACAGTTCATGTAAATAACATTGAGAAAATACAATCCAAATTTCTTAAACATCTGTGCTATCGGGATCTCCGAGCATATTTAGGATACAACGACGCATGTCAGTTTTATAACCTAATGACACTTGCTATAGGCGTTGCCTTCATGACATGATATTTTTGTATAAAATTTGCAATGGTATGATTGACAGTATCGAAATGGTGAATAAGACTTTATCATTATGTGCCCCATCTGTTCGAACCAGACTTACAAACTGTTTAGCTGTAACTTTGTCCACACTAATTATGCTCAAAACTCGGTCATACATCGTCTTCAGAAACATACAACAAAAATTTACATCAACTGATTTATTTTGTTCATCTCTGCAATCATACAAAGATGGAATTGGCTTAATCATGGCCGATTCCAAACCATAACATTCCATTCATACATTCTTCATCCCCCCCCCCTCCTGTATCTTGGCCTGTGGTAAATTGTCTTACTTATTGTTATTTTGATGCCTGCGTATTTTCTTTATAAGGTCAACTATGCTGTATATTTATATATCCATATGTGTATTCAGATATATAATGTTTAATTTTTAAATTTATTATTGATAATATATTATTGTTATGTATGTTGTGAAGTCGTTGTGTTGTGTGCATTTCTTTTGACCTTCCTCTGGATGTCGCTTTTCTATTTTGGATAACACATGTAAAATCCGTTATTAGCTGTAAGTTTATAATTTTGTTTTTGTTAATTACATTTATAAGAGCTGTGGATATTGAATAAATATAAAATAAATAAATAAATAAAAAAGACTAAACCCGCAGTCCATGTTTTGTTTCACAGTAAGTGTTAGTACAGACCAAAAACTTAATCATCTAATTCATCGCTGTGTGCAGCCGTAGAAGATATTCGATGAACAGTGTGCTTTGTTCGCTCCATAAAGGCCAAAAATGAAGTTCATGGGATAATGTTATAACAAAGCAGGCTTAGCGCTTGTATTCTCTAGTAACTTAAAAGATATTAAGGTTTATCTAGGTTGTATGAAACAAAGTAATAAAATAGAATAGGATAAATATATTATATTTTTCTGTGTTATTTTTATACCACAAATCACAAAAGATGACCACTGCGCTGTAGTAATTTTTTTTGGAGGAGTGGTGGAATTGGATTGCGGAATGGTCATTGTTCGTGAATCGTATTATCACTTTCACTAGTTGTAATTCGTAACTCAACTCACGTTAAGTTTAAACTAAACGATACTGAAACAATAAGTTTGTTTGTAATAAATATAAAGAAATCATGAACCTGAATGACCGTTTGTCTTCTTAATAAATAAATTATAGTAGTGTATTAGTTAAGTAGATTTTTTATATGTTCAATATTTATACCTTCTGTAATTATCAACAAAAAACTAAATGTTTTTACTAGACTTCATTCTATTATTTTAAATACATAAAAGCCATGCTTACAAGGCCAGCTTGACATCCATCTGCATCCTGATGTAAAAAACATAACCTGGAGATTTAAACATTTGTTTCAAAATATAAAACTAATAGTGGAGAACTAGAATATAATAAATAAATATCCACTGACATTCACATAGCGCCATCTAGCCCAAGTTAACCGTGAAGCCTGTATTATAGGTACTAAAACGAATAAATATTCTTATATGTTCTTTGTTAATACATACAAATTATACATAGAAAAGATCCAGACCATTACAAACAGACATGTTCATGCACACAATGATTGTACTGCCGGGTATTGAACCGGATCCTTGGTGTAGCAGCCGACATCTCGACCATAGCACACATGGGTCGTCTAAATATATACTTTATATTATTAATATTACATTATATTATTTATTTTATTATTAAAAAATTATATGATATACATTACCATGAAATCTAACAACGAAATTTAGTTTGAACGATTTCTGGTGTGTAGTTTTTTTTAGACGTCATCATTTTTTTATACGTCATAAACGGTGAACCACCATTTTTCATATTAAAGCTGTAGTAGGTGCCTAAAAAAATAAAAAATACTTTATTTTATGTTACTTGCTGCTGCGGAACCTCCACGGGCGATTCTGACTCGCGCTTGGCCAATTCTTAAATACGCAATGATGATAATTGCAGCTTGTGCATTATAGAATTTAATAATTATTTAATGGTAAATTTCACACAGTGATTTTGAAGCTTCATAACTATGATGAGCCGTTAATGGAATCTGTGGTAAACGCTTAATTAATATTTAATACAAATTGATTTTAATTACAACGTTTTAAATTTAATCGGCACTTGATAAGTATCCTTTCATCTTCTAAAATACATTATTATTTGTAACTTGCAAATTAAATTGAATAATGAAGCTAATAAAATCATATTAAAATCATGTTATATAAAAATTTATCTTAGATTCTACAATCAATGTGATCTCCTAGTACTCAAAAGTTTTGGTATCTTACCGTTTTCATTTTACTGGTACAACATCAAATACCCATAGTACTCGTAGGCAAACATTTTACAAAAAAACTCAGCCCAATATTTGTCAACATATCAGTGTTTGCATAATATGAGCGAATCTTGGAGCTTAATAATTTGTATCCTTATTTCTAAGTCATAAGGGTGTAAATTATTGTAATTTTTGGGCTGACCTTTACGTTGTGTGAAACATGAGATGCGTGCTTAGACCTTGTGGAAGGTTGCTACTTATACACGAGTACCACACTTCATGTCAACTTCAGGATTAAAGAACCTTATAAGTTGAAGGCTATTTATTAAAATCAGCCATTTTAAATTTCAAACATACATTCCTGTTGCTGTAAGTGATACTACTTCAAGTAGATGTCCTTTATATCACTTGTTTGATATAAGTTGAATACCGACGGTAAGTGGCAATGATCATTTATCAGTAAAATTCTAAAAAAAAGGAAATTTTATTAATCTAATGCATTTCAACACAATTACAGTCACATTTGGTCATCATCATCAGCTCATTAAACGTCCCCACCGAGGGGCACGAGCCTACCCGTATAGGGTGATTAGGCCTTAGTCGTCCACGTGGGCCAGTGCGGATTGTACGACTTCACACACAACCTTCGAATCTCTTCGCAGGCGTGCATGAAGGTTTCCTCACGATGTTTTCCTTCACGTAAGAGCGTCGGATAACGTACATATTTTTCGAAAAACATTGGTACGTGTCGGGATTTGAACTCAGCCTCCGTAGGAAGGCGACAGTCCACACCACTGAGCCACGACGCTCTTACACATTGCACATTTGGTCATATCATAATAAATATCCACTGACATTCCCACAGCGCATCTAGCTGCAAGTTAAGCGTGAGCCTGTATTATGTATATTCATTATTCTTCATTTATTAGTAAGTAATTTCTTACTTTTTAGTCGTATTTATTCAATATTTTGCGATGCTTACCAGGTGACAGAAGCATAGTGAAAGGAAACCAATGCTAAAGTAATTAGTATGGTTGTCACTGAGACGACAGATCTTTAGTGCTTTATACTCAAATTACTGAGTGAGTACTATAGTGCTCTCTTTTTGAAAACAGAAATTATATGTACTTATATTCACTGGCTTAGACCTTAAACCTGAGTAGTAAAACTCAGTTTAGATCTTACTGCCCATTTATTTGATATCTGTATGAAAATTTAAATAATAATTTAACATAATAATATTAAAATAACCAATTTCTGTTGACCAATGATATAAAAGAGTAGATTCATGTAAAAAAAGTGAGCCGAATGCGGTAACAGCACACATACACATTTATCGAATGACCGTACATTTACCTAAACAAAGAGCCTACAACTGTATTATCTTTGGCGGTTCGTTTTTGAGGCACGGATGGCGTATCTACTATATATACAGATAATTATTGCTGTTGACTTTTACTTTTAACATAAATAAAATTGGCAAAAAGCACGCTTGGTACAAATCCCTTTACAGGCTGTTTGCTGAGGTGCGTCTTGGATAACGAAACGAAATGAAATTTATTCAAGGAAATTCTTTGTTCATCCACAAAATTCTCACAGTTGATTGAACACTTATAATGATAGCGTCATATTTTCATAAATTAAAAAGTAAAGAATCACAGATAATATTTTAGTGTTTGTCTTATTTTATTTGCGGTTATTGAATCCACTTTGAGTCACAGTTTATTTTAGGCTAGCAACTGAAAACACACACAAATAGGTTTTTGATGACATTTTGACGAGTCCAGTGTATAATCCTCGTATGATGATTTCTCTCTTTTATCATTATATTTTTACACCTATAATATAATAGGAATAATAAAAACCCTATCATTTTTCTCAAATTACTCCTTCAAGTGGTTCACACTAATTTATCAGGTGAGATATTCTTCGTTAGGAAAGCACTAAGCAAGTCATTGCCAATGAGGCAAAAAGTAACATTTTGGTAACTAGTCAGCGAGGGAGGGCACTGGGGCTTGCTTATAGCCGAGTCTAAATTATTCACACTCCAAGCCAATTCAAATCCAAGTTAATCCAGGCTGATCGTTCAAGTTTAAGGATAAAAATGCCTTTACTTTTTGTTCGGTCAAAATGTATGAATTTGAGTAATTGGCCCTTTCAGAGTATTCCGTGGCCTTACAAAACAACATATTGTGAATAAATATTATAATAAATAATTATAATGTTGGCTAAATATAAATATAATCGCACACCAGACAGGTGTGTCAATTACCATCAGTTAAGAGTTATGATCGGCCAGTGTCTAGGCATTTCATTCAAAGCCTCATGACATGTGTAATTGTGATGATTAGCTAATAATATACTTTTAAAACATGAAACATGACAGGAAGCTTTCGGATTGTTTTATGAGATCCTCCGTTTAGATCTGGTTCAGAAGAGTGGAGAATAGTATTTATTAGATACTTGTGTATTGTTGTTATCAAGCGAGTCTCATAGGCATAGCTATGAATGAACTTTAATAGTTCATCCATCGCTCAAACTCAAAATATCTTAAATCAAATAAATCTTTAGCAGATTCTTCGCATCGTCAATTGTTATTATTATATATTTGTAAGTCTCTACCCGGTTCGGAAAAAGTAGGATCTTCGAGAATAGCCGGCAAGAAACAGTTAATCTTTTAAAGTTTGTACTTAAGAGTTTTGTCGTTTACACACATATTACTTTAAAATATTTTATTGCTATGTTTAATAATTGTAAAGACAGTTATGAATTAACGTTTTTCAACACATTTTCACACTTAAAGACAAAACTTTCTACAGATATCGTCTAAAATCGTTGTGTTTGCAATACCGTACGCGTTGGAATATTCCAGTTCCCTGCTCAGTCGTCTTTGAGGGATTGAGCGACTCTGTCTTACAGGATTGAAGAATTCCTTTGAGACAATCTGTATATGGGATTTGTTGGTTATTTTATTTATACAGAAGGTACTTATTATTTGTTTTTTTTTATGAAATGGGATATGGATAGAACATGGGTATTGTTGGTTATTTCATTTATATAGAAAGTACTTATTATAGGTTTTTTTTATTGAAATGGGATGAATAGAACACGGGTGTTATCTCAGTATGGTAGTTCTTGACATCATCTAATTCGATTGCTCTCCATAGTGAGTTATGGTTCAGTGTCCACATATCCAAAGTGTACCAAAATGCCTATCATCTGAAGCAGATCGTTGTTATTGACTTGATCATTGATTGGCAGTGGTGTAGCGAGGTTTCAACTAAACTCGGGTGAAATGCCTTTGCGAGGTCCTTTAACAACGCCTGCAAAGAGATTCAACGGCTGTGCGTGAAGTCGGCCAATCCGCACTGGGCCAGAGTGGTCGACTACGGTCTACATTACGGGTAGGCTCGTGCCCCTCGGTGGGGACGTGTCATTAGATACAACATACTGGCAGAACAAAAAATGGTAGAATGTTAATAGTAACAAAGTTGTTAATAAGCAAAATGAACAAAGTGAATATTCCGCGCAACACCACAATCCGTTAAAGCTTACGTTTACAGTAGAATCAAAGAGAATAAATAATATGAAATATCCGTCGGACGCACGGCGATAAGGTGATCCGTTGCCCAATTATTTCTCAATAACACTTTTATTTTATTCAACAGTGCATATGATCCACTCTCATTTAAAAGCGTTCAGTAGACCACTTGGATAAAGCTGGAATATAAATGCTTTTATTTCATTGAGTTACTATTGAACTTGGTGGTAGATTCGGTACTGAGTCGTCTAGGTAGGTACCACCGCAGTGCCAGATATCGTCCGAGAGACAGGAGTGTTAAGCACGTTTAGTATTTTAAATGTTTTTTATTGTATTTCTGTAAATTTTTGATGTTCATATGTGCTTTTTGTAAGCCTAATTTGATTAAATGGATTATAACTTTGAATTTTTGTGTTTCGGGATAAGGGCACTGTACCTAAAAATAATACCGGGATAAAGAGACCTTACATCTATTGTCGCAAGTGACTGCGTCTTTCACTGGAGAATAATTATTGTCTATCTGTTGTTGGTCACCTTCAATGCCGCTCTGTCATGGTCAGGCGTATCATTTACCATCAAATGACAGATGGGTCGTCCTGACCGTCATGTATACTTAGTAACATAAAAAAAAATTGGAAACTCAATGGAGATCCGATTGATTTATTGTTGCAAATAGGTATATTTCATGCTGTTTAATTTGTTATCGGCAGCATTTGAAGTTAATTAAACTTTTCACTCACCATTGATTTTCAGATTACAGATGTGATGATTTGAATCACGTTCCAATTTCTCAAAATTCAAGGCTACCTATTTTTTTCTACGGCCTAACGCCTTTTAAAATGCAAAGTTCTGGTTTTTATATGTAACGGGATCCATTTCGCCAAGTATCGAGATTATGGCAAAGTAGGAACTACAATGGCATGCACTACATTAAGCCCTAAATGCAAGCGTTGATAAGCTATTACGCTTCAATTTAAACGTGCCAAATCTAGACTTACAAAAATCATTCCTTGCAACTATCAATGGTATCTCTACCCAAAACAGGTTTTAACTTAATAATTGAATTATTTTGATTAAATTTTAATGCACAATATATTTAATGAACTAAGGCGTACTTCTTTTGTAAGATTTTATTGTTCTTTTTCGTTCGTTCGATTAACGATCGAACAATTCAAGCAGACAAGCAAACTATTTCAATTATATAACCCTTAGTTTCGTGTCTATCCGTCTTCTACAGGTTGCATTTCAGAGAGCGTGCGTTAAAATTGCACTATTTGATTCCTCCAGTACCATTTCTTTATCGGAAAACTCACCGTAGGGCGGAGTTCCACCCCTCTGTTGTCAATATGCCATCTATTCGTACAAAAAATGTCGGTTCTTTATTAATCGTCCGAGCTGCAATACAGTAGAAGAACTTTCCTGCGTCTATGTTTCCCGAAACATACAATTTAGGAGTTTTCAACGCAAGAGTAAATAGGCATTTTTTGAGTTTGCGTGATACACCTTAGGCTGCATCGTCACTTCCCATCAGTTGAGATAGCTGTCAAACGCTGTCAAATTTTTAATAAAAAAAACAATCAATGCTTACATAATTATGGTTAAACACCTTGAAAGTCACCTAATTAAATCTCTGAGATATGTGAAAACCAGTGCATCTGGATCTGTGCAACCAAAACAACACAAAAATCAGATAATTTCAAGATTTTTGATCTGTATTCAATCGATTATGTAGATATATCACGATGGAATGGGAATAAAACCGTAGTTTATGGCCGAGCGCGACTTGAGATTGCATAAAATTAATGTATTCTTGAATCTTCCTCGTTAGACTAATTTATAGGTAATGGAATCACTAAAGCGAAATTGAGTGGGCATTTTTATAGAATTATAGGCACATATACAAATTTTGATTAGCAATTTATCTTTGCAGCAAATCCAATTACTTAAGTTTGTTTTAGAAAATCTCCTTTTTTTGTATGTTAGGACACTATTAACGCACTTTTTCTAAGGAATAGCAACGACGGTTAGCACGGACGATTGTTTAACTGAATATTTTCGGAGATATTATAGCGGCTATACCAGCAGGCCAGGGCGGTCAAAAGCAAAAAGCAGTAATGAGTAAATCGAAACTACTGGATCGATTTAAATCATTTTTTAGAGAGTGACATAATAATAATATATATTTAATATGTAATATATTTTATAACCGTGTGAAGCCGGAGCTTTTGTACGCACCATTTACAGTTTTTCTGTTGTGTATTTAGTTCTCAGCACTGCACCCGTGCGAAGCCGGGGAGGATCGCTAGAAATTAATCAAAATAAATTACCGCGATCCCCATAAATATTTTCAACATATGTCACAAAACTTTAAATTAAAACAAAAGCTATTATAATACTAATATAATAATAATTATTGGGGAGAACAAGACCAATCTCGTTCTCTCCAATTAAGAATAAATCTTTTTTCAATCGGCAAAAAAGGGCGTATATCTACGTATTTTTCTTAAATACTACTATTAATTATTTTTTAAGAGCGTCGGTGGCTCAGTGGTGTGGACTGTCGCCTTCCTACAGGGAGGGCTGAGGTTCAAATCCCGACACGTACCAATGTATTTTCGAATTTTCGAAAATATATGTACGTTATCCGACGCTCTTACGGTGAAGGAAAACATCGTGAGGAAACCTTCATGCACGCCTGCGAAGAGACTGTGTTGGTGGAAGGGTGGAAGGTTGTGTGTGAAGTCGTCCAACACGCACTGGGCCCGCGTGGACGACTAAGGCCTAATCACCCTATACGGGTAGGCTCGTGCCCCTCGGTGGGGACGTCTAATGAGCTGATGATGATGAATTATTTTTATTTTAAGTATTTTTTAATTTGGCCTTCATCTTTTTCGGAATTCGAATTGACAACACTGTAACATAGTAAAAAACAGCGGTCAGTGCAGCGAACGGCTCGCAACAGAACTTTTAATTGCAAAGTTCGATTCAATTTAAGAGACCATATCTTTCAAGGCAGCCGGCGATACGCATGAAAGACTCCGTCAGGGCTAACTCGGGGGGTACCGGAGTGCCCGCCCTTGAGCTACGAAAATGGTACTTGAATTACTAGACTCGTCAACACGTGCCTTGTTTCTTATAGATATGGTCATATTTTTGTACTGGCCAAATGAGCACATGTTGGCTTTATGCCTAAGATTTAGTTTCACCTGAGACATGGAAGATAGTTTTCAAAATCTTGTGTGAAACTACACGAACCAATTTTTTTGTTGTGATGTAAGAATGTATGAATAGACATAGCTATGAACAGATTTAGAATTCAAATTCAAAAATTCAAAATTGGTTTATTTACTAATGTTTACAACAATACAATTGCATACTTAAAATTAATATTTTTAAAATTACAAACGTTAGTTGCCCGGTGGGTATTACACGAAATTGTATACACTCACTACCGCCCGCGCGGGCTCATGCAGCAGCAAGTGAATAACAACTATTGCGACTACATTAACTATGAACTTAAAATTTTAATACATTTTAGAATATTTTTTTTTTTATTTGTTTTTCTTATTCTTGTATACAATGCACTAGCACCTAAACTAGGCCGAGCCTGTAATATAGGTACTAGTTCCTTCCTACGTGACTAAAAAAAAACTATGATTTTATATAAAAGAAAGCGAATGAGAAGTACGCGAGTTATTCTTCTCAATTTCCATGAAACATTTAGTACAGTATGAGACAATACAAATCCTGTGAATTTAGTATATTGTTGTAAGATTGTGATTGGTTGAATTTAGCTTATTAATTACAAATACAAGTATTATGATTAATAACAATAATCAAAAGTACAACATTAAAATCCCAAAATTTAAACAAATAATGAACCCATTTCTCATATTATAGGTGAAAGAAAATGATTCCATGAATAAGAGATTTATATCAAAGATGAATAACTTCATACACATATGTATATACCATGCATATATACATACTATGTATATATACATACATGCACACACATCTCCTTTCTTATTGCTCCACTTATAATTAATTTAAAATTTTTAAATTACACGTATACATATTCATTGTATTTACTAATGATTTTATTGAATGATTTTGAAAAGATCTTCAATTTCTTGATATGACAACCGTTTAAGCCAAACCTTTGTTTTATTTTTGCAATCATATAATTCATTGAATAAATATTTAAAATTTTGTTAATTTTATTGTATAGAAAGGGTCCAAGAAAACACAGGAATTTATTAATAAAAGTAGAACGGAAAGAAGGTTCAGGACAAACTTTTTTCGATCTGCGGGTTAACACTAGCGGTGGAATATTTGGAAGTGTTCGATGTTTTTTTGAAATAGTTTCAATGATAAATAATTGTCTTACAGTAAGCAAATCGCATTCGTTGTATAATTTACGTGTTGGATATTTAAAAGGTTTATTTAGAAGCTAAATCTGTGTAGCTATGCCTTCGGCATCTATAATATCATATTTAGTAGCGCTAAGTACAATAATATTTTTAATGATTTCATTAATTTTAAGTACAACAATATCAGACTATGTGATTGTCAGTGGATATATAATTATAAAAAAAAAATGGGAAAAAT
>PQWD01006835.1:0-32697 GCA_019425675.1 Leucinodes orbonalis | reverse complement strand
ATACGGGTAGGCTCGTGCCCTCGGTGGGACGTTTAATGAGCTGATGATGATGATAAAAACTATACTAAAAATAAGTAAAATTATCTATATTAATATAAATTTTCCGATTTCCCCAGATTTTCATTCCCTGTTTGTTCCAAAAAAAAAATATGATCACAGGATCTTTTCTGAAATGCCTACAATTATTTGTGAGCCTGAATATGTCTGTTTTATATCAGTTATCGTAATAGGATGCTATGGTAACCCACTGCAATGAGCAAACCTTTCTCCATGGCATACCGATGACTAACTGTGCTTTTTTATGTAGAAAATCTTTATATTCAGTCAATCAGTTGCACGAAAAAAAACCAAACCCGAAAAACGACTTAGAATTAAGTCACTGTATAATTTCCCCAGTTTGCTCAGGTCTACATTGGAAAAAACACACAATCACAGAAAAGAAGTGATTTCCCGTAAATATTTTTTGCAAGGATAACATTATTTTAACCTACCAAGACATAAGTTTAATGAGCATTTCACTTTTTCCACCATTACTTATTAATCAAAAGATTTTAGTTCACTAATCTAAAATGGCAACTCTGCTATACTTATTTGTTCGATAGCAGATTGTATGAATGAATGAAGTAGTGGGTGTCACGTAATCAGGACACGGCTTATGCAATTTGTTTAAATCCATTCATTCTTTACGCTTTGCATTGAGCTTTTATCGCTTTTCAAATAAATCCGTAAAACTTTGCAGTATATTCTTTCATGTCACAGGCGGAATCACTATGCTACTATGTAATAGCATATTTTTTTACGTTTTATAGTATTTTAATTGACTGCCGTGGGTATATCGCATAGTGACAATCCCACTTTCAAAAATCTCACAGTGTGTCAGTCTGTTTAGGAAATGGTAAGCTAATCACATGGCTAAAAAGTAAGATGATTCCGTGCTGCGGATGGCACGTTAAGTCGTCGATTCCAAATACATTTTTTTGTGTGGTAGATGCTCATACTCACTAATACGCATAAGAACCGCGTAGTAGATTACCTAGAGTCCATTTGAATGGCCGGAGGGCGTCCTCCGCGACGCTTGACAAGACGCAGTCTCCACTTTAGAACTCCTCTACTCCAACGGCCATCATTTCTACGCCTTACGTGCCTTATTGCTTTTCCGATTTGCTGACCCGGCGAGCTATGTCGGCAGCTTTAGTAAACTTACAGCAAACAACTTAAAATTCTTTCTGGTTTTATTACTAAGAGAGACCCTGCACTAGCTCGCTCTATTGCCAGTTCATTCTTACATGTTTTACTCAAATTATAAACCTGTGTCAGTTTTCAAGGTAAAATCAATCATATTCTGTATATATAAAGGTAGATACGCCACCCGTGCCTCAAAAATGAACCGCTAAAGAGGATACAGTTGTAGGCCCTTTGTTTAGATAAATGTACTCTCATTCGAAATATGTGTATGTGTGCTATCACTGCATTTGGAGCCCTTTTTTATTGTTTTGTGAGCATATCACGAATCTATACTTTTTACATCATTGGGTAAAACACGAACGAAATTTGAAATTTGCTAGTTTACATGTCAACCGGGCTCCCCAATAATTATAAGGTGATTATGAATCCGCCCACGTGCACGACAATGCAAGTGGGCGAGCCCACGTCCCTCATCAATGGAGCGCTAGCTTTACCATAACATGTTGTAGTTTTACGACGATGGTACTAAATAGTAGAGTTAAGTTGTTATTGTTTTATTGGTACTATTAGTACAATAATTTCCTTCAACATAATATCTGCCATGGTCAGGCGTATCACTTACCACGGTGAGCGAACTGACCGTCCCGTTCTCTTATTGTTCTTATTGGAGTTTAGATCGGTGCGTGATCTGAGGTGTTATTGACTTACATCTTGACCATTAGCAGCTCATTAAACGCCGCCACCGAAGCCTACCCGTAAAGGGTTAATAGGCCTTAGTCGTCCACGCAGGCTTAGTGCGGATTGGCTGTCTTCACAACCTTTGAATATATTTTCAGGCGTGCGCAGGTTTCCTCACGATGTTTTCCTTCACCGTAAGAGCGTTGGATAAACGTACATTTAATTTTGTAAATACATTGGTACGTGGCGGGGCTTGATCCTGCATCCTCCAGAATGGAAGGCAACAGTCCTCACCCGCACTAGGCAATGAGCTTCCGACGTTAAATGAGTGCAGTTTGCTTTGGTTTTTTCTCTAGATGGTAGGGTAGACTCGGTGCTGAGTCGTCTTAGTACATCAGACTGTCGGATATCGTCCCGAAATATTGAAGTGCTCTGGTTTTCTATATTTCGGGAGGGAGAGCACTGCATTCAGTAAAATTATCGGGTTTACGTCAAGAGCGTCGGTGGCTCAATGGTTTGGACTGTCGCCTTCCTACCGGGAGGGCTGAGGTTCAAATCCCGACACGTACCAATGTATTTTCGAATTTTCGAAAAATGTACGTTATCGACGCTCTTACGGTGAAGGAAAACATCGTGAGGAAACCTTCATGCACGCCTGCGAAGAGATTCGAAGGTTGTGTGTGAAGTCGTCCAACCCGCACTGGGCCCGCGTGGACGACTAAGGCCTGATCACCCTATACGGGTAGGCTCGTGCCCCTCGGTGGGGACGTTTAATGAGCTGATGATGATCGGGTTTACGAGAACTGACATCTGTTATCTCGGGTGACGGGCGCAGGGCAGTATTGACGGAGTTAACTGCTTACTGTAATTAATTTTCTTCAACATAACACTGCCATGGTCAGGCGTATCACTTACGGCCAGGTGAGATGATGATGATGATGCTTTATCGTGTCGTATAGAGATATGCGTTCGGATATTAACGAGTTGGGCAACTATTAACATAGACTGTGTTCATAGCTAATACTTTTTTGACGTGGATAACCCAAAAAAATAACAAGTCGTCGCAGAACCTGTTCTTTTTAAACATATTTTTATTTTGTAATACCAATATATCTATTGTATAATTGTTTCGCTAAGTTACAGTAATCGCCAGCGGGAGACATTTTATTGTGTAGATACAAAGATACCAGAATTATGTGTTCCGAAATATCTGTATGCTTCTGTAAAATATACAAGAGGTGACATATTCTGAATAAATTTGAATTTTTAACAACTTTTATGATTGTTTGACTATCGAGATATTGTTTTAGATAAAAGCTAAAAATATTAAATGGTTTTCAATTATGTTTGTTAAGATCTGCAACTTGTTATAGGTTTTAATTTTATGTCATTCAAAATGAATTAAAAAAATATATGAATAACTTAGTTTTAATAGACCGCGATAGTCAAAATCTAGACTTCCTACTTTACGGGGATTTGTTTAGATCTCTACACTTAGCAGGCGATTTGTGATTCCTACGAGTAAGAATACCCTATAAATTAAATAAAGCTCACGATTTAGTCCAAAAGAATAAAATACTTCTCGTTGTTTTTATTATTTTGTAACACCAACACCACAGACATCCGAATATATAATACAACTGTATTGGGAAATCTGTGACCAACACCAATACAAACAGAAATGTCCATGCACACTAATGTCTGTACTGCCCGGGGATCGAACCCGGCACTCTTGGTGTAGTTGCAGACGTCTCAACCACTACACCGATCGGGTTGTTGAATGTTTTGTTCCTAAACCGCACGATTATAACTCGTGGAAAGAGTACCTACAGCTTGTGAGATGAGCATCTTACATTTTTTTTTCCTACCACATTTACATGATGCAGCAGCTATCATAAGCACCTATTTCTTGCTTGTTATTTTAAAGGAGCAAACGAGCAAGAGACATCTCATGGAAATTCTTCACCCCGCAGAGTGACAACGGTGACACCAGAAATGTTACGCTGCGGTGCTTGCCTTTTTGGAAGGAATACGCTCTTTTCTTCATTTCAATGTTTGAAACTGATATGGAAATACAGTTTTAACTAGTTTCCATATCAGGAACCTTCCTTCTTCAGGGATCCTTTGAATCAACTTTGTAATATAAACCCCCAACCATGAATTACATACTACTTGTAAAGATCACTTTGTTGGGTTATGAAATGAATAAATGATTTGTTATTTTTATTATTATAATGTCAAATCTGCCAAGAAATAGTGATTGTGGCAGGTCATTCCATATTAGCAAAGTACATGGAAGATAATTGCGCATGAATCGAACAGTGTAGTAGGACGTCCACCATCAAAAAGTTGAGGTTGGAATTTCATCTTGTAGTGGGTAGTCTGATGATGAAACTTAGCAGCAGCTGGTATCTGATGTTTCTATATACCGTTAATTTATAAAACATAATGTGGCTAGATCGTAAACTATTTACTTTAATCACGTTTTTTTTATAATGCATGCAGTATTTGATAAATAGGTTAACGTTTTTGTGAAGTATTAAAATAATAAGCGTTTTTTTATTTGCTATACGATTTCTAGATTTATGTAAAATGTCTTCCATATATGGTGTCGATCCGATATATTTAAAATTAGCTCTTGTATTTTTCTTATTTAAATAAGTTATGGTTTATGCTAACGTGGTCTATTTAGACGTTCGGGTGTGGTCTTTGTGTGAGAAATAGAGTTTTATTTATTTTAACACTTGTAATAAAGATATGGCGATCGTGCTTGTTAAGTGGCTATTACTATTATTCGACTATCGGATAAGTGATCTACAAATATCATCCCAAGTCCAACTACTTCATACTGCAACTTGCACAGAAAAAAATTTTTGATTATATTTTGAAAATACTTTTATAAATTGGTTTGGTTGTTTTTGATGTTTCTATGTTAAACCAATATATATAACATAGAAATCTCACTTCCATCAATATGAACTATGTAATAACGGGTGATATTTGCGGACCACCACTTGTAAAAATATAAATAGTAAAGACACTAGGTAACAACGAAAACTATACATTAAAAAACATTTGAAAATGGAGCGTTAGTCAATAGGATTAAATTAATCACTTCCTATTACATAAATGGCCAAAACATTAAATGTAAAAATATTGATATATATATTATTTTGACCATTTCTTCCGTAGAATCTCTAGAACGGTTGCATAGCATTCTAAGGCAGATAACTAAAGTAATAATAAAGTGGATGGAATTGACTTGTGCTGTAAAGCTGCTTATTGTGCTATAGTTTTCTAATAATGATATTTTTGCTTAATGTTTTGTTTGAAAATAATGTAGAGTACATTAAATAATTGAATAAGAATAATAAGATTCTCGCTAAGCTTATGAACAAAACCTCTCCCGTTCGACCGAGTGTTGTGGTTGTCATTGGTGCAGGCCCACGCATAGTGCGTAGGATGGACCCGACTACTTTCGAATTTTCGACCGATGCACACGGCAATAGACAATGGAGCGATTCAGAACGTATAGTAAGCACCCATTGAGGAATTCAGTTTGACTTTAATAATTTCCAATGGTGCAATTGTTTAGTTTGTAAGAGCGTCTTGTTGAAATCTTTTTCTGAGGAACGGATCAAGACGAGGTTTAGGCCATATTCGTTTGCGGACACTATCTCAAGGTATAATATAATCGTAGGCAGGTATTTCTATGATTTTATCATTCAAGAGGCTTGAATATGGTATGCTTTACCAGCTGTACGGAAAGCTCGTAAAGTGAAGCTGTAAGAGTAAGTAAGTGCCTGCTTTTAATTTATAAGCTGAACCCTAAGCGTCTAGACAAGTGTTCATCGCTTAGGAAAACCATAGACAATATCGCTAATTTATAAAAAAAATATTTATGTCATAGGCATTAATTGTATACACTTTTCGTTGAAAAGAATCTCTGTTAGTATTTTGGCAGATTATTTTCAGTGAAGCCTTTTATTATTGTTAAGGAGGTAAAAAGTTCAGTTGTGGATTGAAACACGCTGTAAAGTTTATCATCGACAATGCATCTATTGTCTAAACTATCGCGCGTCGATCGATTGCACATTCTCTAAATACGTCATGTCTACGTTATGAAATAACTTGAAGCATTTATAAGAGACGAATCCTCGTTAGCAGCATTTCGCGAGCCTTCCTCGGAACTCGCCCTGCAAAAAACATAACCAATCGATCGGGACGTCAACGACCGATCCCAACGTGGGAATCCTCGGTGACATTACCGTGGCATTGTTTTGTTTTTATATGTGTGCAGCCGCCATTTTGATTTTTATGTCTTTACCGAAATTTTGCCGATCAGCCGACTTCGAAGTGAATTTTTTGCAACTAGCCAGGATTTACATGAAATGTCATCAGTGAGAAAAAGAATATGGAAAGCATAACTGTTCATAATTCTCTTGTTTAAATAGAACCCTAGTGTTTGAAGCAACAGCATAAAGTCACTCATCTGTTTTTTAAGGTATATTTGGGAGAATGTGCGTCTGAACTGCATAATTTGATACCTTCTCCTTTTGCCCAACAGCCCTCTACCAGGTCAAAGACTACAAATATATTGACGTGTCCTTTCACCCTTGGATGTTCGTTTCCGGTAATTCGCACAGAGGATTTGTGTCTTTCTGGTTCGCATCACACAGTGAAATGTCCTTACTGTGTTCCTAAAAACTTCGAAGATTAGTATTCAAGGTCACAGTGAAAAGGCGTTTTCCGAGGATACGAGCTCTAGACGAGACTGATACCTTACGTAGACTCAGCTTAAAAAATATAAAAACTGGAAGGAAAAACTTCTAAGCTTTTTATGTCATTAAGCAAACTGATCAGTTAGTTCTCTCACCTGGTGGTAAGAGCCTGACCATGACAGATGCAATGTTAAGGGAAATTAAAGTAGCTAATATTTCCTATCAATACTGACCTGCACCCGTCACCCGAGTCGACAGATGTTAGGTCTTTATATTCGGAACAAAACTTTATAACGAAACAGAGTGAAAATATTCCTATTTTTCGGCACGATATTGGCACTGCGGTACTTACTTAGACGACTCGACTTTGACTCACTGGCTGACGCTACTACCTAGTGAAGTAGGTAAATTAATGATAATTAAATCCTCGAAAGGAAGATACTCGTACTGCATGATGTTTGCTCATTCATGAATATTGTAATTCTGTAGACCATTAGATACTTTTAATTTAAATTAATTGGTACGTTGTATTTAAAATTAAAATGACCTCTTTTAACTCTAAGTGATTACATTTAATATACAGATTTTTTATTTGTATCTGTATGTCTCTTTGTTTCGGCATTGATGGATTTTCAATAGATAGCAAATGTTATACGGCTTCTTTTAATTCCATGTTTCAAATTCGCATGCACATCATGAAGATAAGTCTTAAATATAAATTGTTCTGTAATTATCTAATTTTAACGTATCAGGGTCTGCGTCGTTTACTAACATGTGTTGATGATGAGATGTAATTAGCCTAATAGAACAAAATTAGAAAATCTCCTTGTTTACACACTGTTTTAGAAGACAAGCATATTCAACAACAAAAATCTGTCGAAAAGGTGCCTTTGCCAGTGTTTTTATTACGTAATTTTGAAGCAATACACTTTCCAGTTCAGTGACTATGATTCTGAAAATACCACGAAGTCAATGAAATTGGTTTTTCTCCTTTAAATTTTTGAGTTCGCCGCAGTAAATTTAATTATTTTCCGTAACAGTAGTTATTTAGCACAAAACAAAATCGATGGATGCTCCTGTCGATAATTCCGTGATTAAGATCAATCAGACTTGATTATCACCACTCGACATGTATTGAGTTGAATTATTTGGTTTTTGTGGTTTTTTATTGGTAATATTTTTGAAGAAAACTGATTACAACCACGACTGTACTTATGGGGACGTGTGCAGAATAGAGATGTAGACAGATAAACTGAGCTGCTTTTCGATCTGTCAAAACGACATCTTTACATACAATTTCTATTGCATTGTTACGTACATAGTTTATTTAAATTTAAGCGTAAAATGGGTAGCAAACGATCTCATTGAACGCATTCTTTTAAGATGAGAGCAGTGCATTGTCTTGTCCTGTTACGGTTAAATCTATAATTCATCTCTTTGTTCATACATCTCAAGGTATTACTCATACGAATGTTTTGAAATTTTCGATATCCAACTTCCATTACCACGTCGTTTTTTAATACCAAAAGCATCATAACTATTTCGGAATACTAAATGAGAGCCGGTTGTCAATATCCGCCGCTTTGAAGCTGTAACGAGTTGCGGACGACCCGGGTTTTAAGTTTGCCGGATTGGAGTTTGGTTTAAAAATTTATATGGCGGTGGGCACTTCCCTAACTTAGAAATGGGCCTGATTCCGCTAATTTTAAAATGCGCTTATGAATCGTTGTTGTGACTCAATAATAAAGTTTGCACTCATCCGTTCTGTTTTATGGTAGATTTTAATTTGTAACACTTATTATAATTCATTCTATAATACAATTACCATTTTAACCTTAATGGTTTAAAGTTCATGAAAGTTGTACCGGAATACAACATTGGATTCACTGTCGTCACTGTCGTAAATGTAAAGCAGTTTAGTAGAATTGAGGGCCTGGATGAAACTAGTTTTGGGTAAACGGTATGCGGATAATCCGCGGCCGTTTCCCGATTTTTAGGTTGGTACGCCTGGTACGTGAAGGATTTCGGCTGTTTGAAATTTTCAGAATGTGCTTTCGTGAGAATTTAAGTTGCTCGTCAGTAATTTGAGTGTTTATTGAAAATGTTTTTTAATAGTATTATTTTTCCAATTTGACCTGGACTTAGGACTGCGCGGGCATCGTGATAAAAATATGTTGTTATTTTAAACAGTTAAGTAAATTCATGCCTAAATTTATTGAGTCACACTTTTTTATAATATTGTTAGTAGATATAATTATCTACTAACAATTATATTACAAAGTACCTATATATTATTATTTTAGTTTAGTTCTTAATGTTCAGGATACCTTGTACCTAATATTTTTCACTCTAGATGGATGACATTTTAAAAGTAGATAACGAGTGTATTGCTATTAAAGTACTTAATTAAATTATAAATGATTGGCCGTAAATGCAGTATTCCCCAGAAATAAAAAGATTACACGTGAATTTGTGTTCTAAAATAGTAATCATTTCTTAATTACTCATTGCATTACTGCTATGTAAATGATATACTATTCTTAATAACTATTATTCCTACCCATACATAAACATAATTTATTGTTTATCTAAGTTCCTACCTAATCCTGCACTTCAATGGTAGGTACCGAGTAGCTTTATCTACATTTTCCAATATAAGTATTAAGGTACAAAGAGCGTTGTCCTAAGCCTTTGCAATATCGCGGAGTCAAAGGTCTTTTTACTAAATACATCACTGGATATTGAAATGTAAAAGCTTTGTAGAATCTAGCTGGCTTATCTATGCAGCGCCTGAACGTTTGCTTATAGCAATATGGAGCTCGAGAGCTAAGTCGTTGGATAAATTACGCCAGGCGTTCAATTGACAGGAGTCGCATATTTTATTGAATTTTTCCATAAATAACGATGTTTCATTCAGAACTTCTCTATTAAACATAAAGTTTACTATGAATAATTTAAAAATAAAAAGATTTTGATTTTGTCGACAATTTGGTGTAACGATTCGATCCCTGGGCAATTCACATATCTTCGTGCATGAACATGACGTCTGTTTGTATTGCTATGGGTGTTTCTATGTCTTATATCGCACCTTTCATACTATAGGGGCACATTTCAAAAAACTGCGTTTTTGAGTTTTACTTATAAACAGGCCTAAAATCAACATCTACATGACGCTCTTGAAGAAAGAGTCAGAATGTGCAATGAAGCCGTGAAAACTTACTTTATGCCTTTTTCTTATTTCCGACTAAAGTGTGTCATTTTAATAATGCTGGGATAAACTTAATATGTGATAAGTCATTTATGACTAACGGACATACTCTTATAATATTCTTTATTTTGCAATAAGGTTTTAATTTATTTATGATGATTTTGTGAGGACAGAAGCGCTCAAGAATCTTCAAACCGTTTTCCAACAATCATGTTTTTCGAATTGTGCCCCTATATGAAAGGTTCGATATGTAAAATTTAAATAATATTAACAAAAAAAAAGCATGTAAGCTTTGTTTAGACCTAGATGGCGGTGTGTGAAAGTCAGTGGATATTTATTATTAATTGAAAAAATGCGTCACAAAAAATCCTTAACTTAAGTTGATGTGAGTACAGAATTCAAAATGGAAAGTGTAAACTAAATAAAAATGGGTATGACAGTCACAATATTGTAGGACATAAAGTTTGTTCTTTCATTTGACTTCATTCCAAACGAACAATAAAATAAAATTCGCCGTAAAAATTGCATAAAATACCGTAAATAAAATAAAATAAAAAGTATTTATGCTTCCGCCCTGCGGGGGGATGTTTAAGGCTGTTGATGACGATGACATACCTGAGTATTATTATAGTTTAATTATCTGTGATCTGTCTGATCTTAATTATTACTCTTTGAGTCAAATAGACCTGAATGAATAAAATTATATTCCAAAAGTCTGTTAAACATCGTACTTTTTTGAGAAACATATACCAAGGTAAGGTAAAAAATTACTAAAAATAATGCGTGAAACATTTTTCTTTCTTCAAGTTTTTTAACTTTCTTTAATTTATTTTTACAATATGTCTCCTTTCAGGTTTTGAACACCTAAACAGGAATAGTTAACACTTAGAAAGATCGGTAGATTTCCAACATGCCGTATGGTCAGGCATGCGTTGAAGCCAACTCTGTCGTAAACCCGCTTTGCACATCTACATCATCAGCCAAGTCTTCATTTAAGAGATCTGAAACATTTAAGATAAATAAAATTAAAAATTTGTCGAACACAAAAGGAATGCCGTGATAGGTTCGAACTGAGATTTCATAGAGAGTATAGGGCGTCGAGAGCGTCTGTGGATCATGGTGACGGACTGTTGCCCTACTACTCAGAGGGCTGAGGTTCAAATCCGCACGTACAATTGTTTTCGAATTTTCGAAAATATATGAACGTTATCGACGCTCTTACGGTGATGGAAAACTCGTGAGGAAACTGTGCACGCCTGCGAAGAAATTCAAAGGTTATGCATGAAGTCGTCCAACCCCCACTAGGCCCGCTATTCAGGTGAGGTATTATTATATAACACATAATAGCTATTGGGAGATTGGGCCGTAACCCATACGCCCGCCCAATGCGTATTAGTGTCTACGACTTATCCTAAGATAGTACCCTAAATTATTTCTTTTCGAACAATCAAGTGATTCAGCCTAAAAAATTAGCCTTAGGCAAGAACTCAATAAGGAGTAGGAGTAGCTAGTAGGAGGATTCAGTTGGGCTGGGCGGCATTCGGCAAGTTACGTCAGGTCTTCACGTCGACGATTCCGATGCTTAAAGACAAAAGTCTTTGAGCAATGCGTACCTGTATTACATACGCAGCTGAGACATGGACACTGACTGCGGATTGGTTCACAAGTTCAAAGTCACTCAACGCGCAATGGAGCGAGCTATGCTCGGGTCTCTCTTAGGATAAGATCAGAAATGATTTAATCCGTAAGAGAACTAAAGTTACGACATAGCCGCCGGATCAGCAAGTTGAAGTGGCAGTGGGCTGGTCACGTATGTCGCAGAACCGATGGCCGTTGGAGCGGAGAGTTTGGAGTGGAGACCGCGTCTCGGCAAGCGTAGCGTAGGAGCCCTCGGCCCGATGGACCGACGACTTGCGAAGGTGGCTGGTGGAGGCTGGATGAGGAAGCGGAGGACCGGGATATCTGGCGCAAAATGGGGGAGACCTATGTCCAGCAGTGGACTGCGATAGGTTGAATAGAAGAACTCAATAAGACGCCAAATTGGCTATACTTAAAATATCTTGAAGGGAAACCAATGGCGTTCGTCTTACATGGAACGCATATTCTTATAATTGAAGAAATAAGTAACCAAAAAAGGAAATTATTAAGTACATTCAGACACTAAAAAAAAATAACGATGATTGGATTTGTTTACCAATACCTTCATACTTTTCGCTATACTTACATTTCACCAGCAACCTTGTACATACCAAAGCACATAAGTTCCCAGATGTTCGCAAGAAACTCGGCTCCTTGGTTCGCATTATGGATCGAGACGTTACCCGAATACTTACGCGACGTCGACAGAATATGGATAGTGTTTTTCAAGTTGTACGAGAGATGACGAAAAATTTGATATTTTTAAGCGTTCATAAATTTACTGGTGACGCGAACGTGAATAAATTAGCATTAAATATAATTTCACTTTGATATAAAATTAGAATTAAAGTGAAAAATGGTGTTCCATTTTTCAGGTTTCAAAGAATTTATATATAATTACAAAGTTGCTTTTAAATAATTTGCAGTAAATATAGGGGGCTCCAATCCGCACTGGGCTTAAGTAAAATTCTATAATACCTTCACATTTCATGTTGCGTAACCACTTTCTCTATTCATGACATTCCTTGTTATTTATCTGTGTGAAAAAATAAATTATTATTATGTATCGTAAAACGGTTGTAAGTAAGATTTCCTATAAACACTTTCTACTATATTATTTAGGTAATAATTATGATGATTACTCATTAACTGTTCTAATGATCTACAGATTTTTCAATCGTATTTTTAACCATTTAAAAACATTCTTACAATAATATTTCTGGTAGACTAGAAGGTACCTACGTACTTACTGAAACAGTACTGTTTACTTGTCGATAGGGTGAGCCTGTCGAAACTAGGAAATTCGTTTTCTCACTCACTATACTATTATTGACTCTTTCATAGTTAATCATACGACAACAAAACAAAAAAACAAAACAAAAATTATTTATTCAGTAAAACACGATCATACAGTAAATTGTGGTCGAAGCTTCCTTTTAAGCAAAAAGTTTGCTTGTATTAGAAAACTCCGCTCCTCTTATAACAGTATTACATAAACGTTGTGTTTCAATTTCAATTATTTTATAAATACAATTTAATAAATAAATAAATATAATAAATATATTTTATTTTATAAATGCTTTTGTTTACACACTTGTATGAGTTGAGATACATAAAAGTGAATGTGTGTGTGTGTGTGTGTGTGTGTGTGTGTGTGTGTGTGTGCGCGCGTGTAAGAGTAGTGTGAAAAGTGTAAAAAAGAATAAACGATTAGTGTTCTTGTGAATAAAGTAAAGTTTTGATGGGTTTATTTTAAAATGTGATTTATTATGCATTCCAAGTCTTCGTAATTGATTGTTTTCATCCAATTGATAAGGGCCATTTTAGCTTTAAAATATGGTAGGGAGTAAATATTTATTTGTTGATTGATTTTATTATACAGGTAGGCTGACTGATACTCAAATTGCCGCATAGCAAATGTTGATTTAACGATAGGCTGTGTTGTCACGCTATAATTTCTTCTTTTAGAGGTTATGGTACGGTCGTAGCCAATATATTTATGCTTTTTTAGCACTATGTGCATTAAGTATAACTTCCTTACTGACATGATTCCACTCGTCGTATAAAGCGCATCGGTTGGGAATCTGTTGGTCTAAAAAACATCACCTTCACCAAGGCTCTCTGAGCTCTCTCCAACTCTAAGAATCTTGTTTTCGTAGCACCACCCCACACCGCCACACAATACGAAATAACAGATTGAGCCAAGGAAACATAAGTCTGTAACAAAAGGCGTTCCGAGGCTACATGACGTAATCTCTTGAATGTCCACACAAGCTTTCTTATCCTACCATGAGTAATTCCGTATGGTTATGCCAGGACAAGCGCTGATCTATCATTAAACCTAGATACTTTGTATGTGTCACTTTTTTTAATTCTTGGCACGAACAGCCAGAATCGAAAGCGTTATCGCACGTATGTAATATTATTTTAAAATCTTTTGCCGGTTGACTATTTTTATATTTAGTAAAGCATATATAATTAGTTTTCAGGATATTGAGTGAGAGGAGATTAATATTGAGCCAATAGGCAATCTTAGCGAGCCCAGCTTCAGCGACCATCTTTAATTGCTCCCAGTTGGTAGCAGTAAAAACAATAGCTGTATCGTCGGCATATGTGAATATTCGGCCGCCGTTTATTTGCATGTTACATAGGCTGTTATATATATTAAGAACAGTGTAGGGCCCAAAACGCTACCCTGGGGGACTCCATAGTTGATAGTACATTCGGAACTTATAGCAGTATTTACCTTAACGCGGATTTTTCTATTACTAAGATAGTCCCTAAACAGCTGAAGTGGCAATCCTCTGATGCCTATATCATAGAGATTATTTAAAAGAGTTGAAACAGAAACCGTATCAAATGCTTTTTTTAAGTCAAGAAATACAGCCATGCACTTTTCCCTGAATCAACTTTGTCTACTATGAGTGAGGTAAGAGCCAGAACCGCATCTTCCGTGCTTACGTTCCGCCGGAAACCATATTGTGATGCAGACAGAAATTAAATTTTGTTAAAAAATTTGTAAGCCTAGTGTTAATAAGCTTTTCTAAAATTTTTGCTATCACAGACAATACTGAAATCGGCCTATAATTAGATAGATCGGTCCTGCTGCCACTCTTATGAACAGGCGTTATATAGCTTCTTTTAGAACAGTAGGAAATATACCTTTCTCGAAGCATAGATTCGTTAAATGAACCAGGACAGGAATTATTCAAGTGCGCCAACTTCATGAATTGTCGTAATTATCATATCCAGGAGAACTGTTCGATCTCAAAGACATAAGAACGGAATAAACTTCATCGGAATCGGTATTATAAAGTGCGAAAGAGTTTGGCTGCAGGATTGAAGTAGATGTTGCTGAGGCGGAACTATAGTTTGTAGGGTTTGCAATAATATCAGCTAATAGTTGACCTACAGTTGCAAAGTACGTATTAACAGTATCCACAGCCTCTTGAGTAGTTGGAGCTATTTGAAGGAGTTCAAGATTACTCGATTTAGGTGGTTTTCGTTGTGTGATACAATTTATTGTCTGCCATAACTTTTTTGGATTCTTGATAGCTTTGTTCAACTTTTCCCTATCATAATTCCGTTTGAGCTTTTTGATCAAATTATTACAATAATTTCTGTAACGTTTAAATGTGATTTTTAGTATTTGATTATCTGGATCTAAACGTAGTTTCCGCTGCATATCGTTCCGGTTCTTTATACATCGGAGAACCCCCAATGTCATCCACGGTTTAATAATTCTCTACCTCCAGAGACTAAAATTCTTGTAGTACTTGTCATAAGGCTATGCTGTAAAGTATCTATAAATAATGTTGACTATTTCGGGATCATGAGTCTCAACAAGTTGGACAAATTGTTAGTTTTAGAAAATCATTACATTCCAAACAATTTTCTAACCAAATGGGGAAGTGTGTATGTGATTTCTTTGTGAGATTCGAACCCACGACCCCCAGATTACACAGCGACCAAATCCCAATGTCCATATAGACCTAGCACTAAGCAGACAAACACGTCCAGTAATTTAGGCTTTTTGCCTGATCAAAGAAACAACGCGTACGTCCCAACAAATTCCACAGACCGCCATTTTTTTTGGTTGCTAAAAAATTTAACCGCCCAATGGAGGGCGGCCCTTGATCTGCTAATGTAATTGGACAATCTGCGGTCGGCGCCATATTCGCGCCATAAATAATGCGCCAAACTAGGACGCACTACGGCCCAAGACATAACCCCAGGAATTATGGCCGCATTCCCACTAAGTGGGGAGCTGAATTCGTTTGGTATAAAAGCCGTCGGTTTGGGATATATCGTGCTGTAAAAAATATTTTTGGGTCTGTATTTTGAGGTAGAACGGGTCATGGAAATGTGTCTTTGCGTACAGACTGTGTATTATCTCACTAATCTTGCACACTAATTCAAAAAAAAATTTTGTGTCTTTAATATGGTAATTGGGGATCGTCAGTGGCTCAGTGGTGCGGACTGTCGCCTTCCTACCGGGAGGGCTGAGGTTCGAATCCCGACACGTACCAATGTGTTTTCGAATTTTCGAAATTATATGTACGTTATCCGACGCTCTTACGGTGAAGGAAAACATCGTGAGGAAACCTTCATGCACGCTTGCGAAGAGATTCGAAGGTTGTGTGTGAAGTATCCAATCCGCACTGGGCCCACGTGGACGACTAAGGCCTAATCACTCTATACGGGTAGGCTCGTGCCCCTCGGTGGGGAGGTATAATGCTGATGATGATTCTTTATAATGTACATTGCGCATAAAAATAATTTTCAATAATTTTTAGTACTTTTGGACCATTCTCTGCATATAATATCTCTCGAAATAAGATCGCACGCAGTATATAATGAAGACTCCTAAAGGGGTGTTTATGTAAATATTTAATTTGGATTCGCAAAGCCGTGTTAACTTATTATTCTTGCGTATGCTTTTAGCAAAATTGTATGAATTTAAATGTTTACTCACAAATAAAGATGTTACTAGAATCGACTGCAGTGTGACCATGCTAAGAGTTTTGATTAGGACGGAATGTTTTGGTAATTTTCTGTTTCGTGTTTGTTATTTGTTTATTGATTAATATTGACAACACCTTGAATTCTTACTAGTATATATTTTTTTATGTTATAGGTGTACAGGACGTTGAGGGTGCTCACCTGATGGTAAGTGATACGCCTAACCATTACAGAGCGGTATTGAAGGAGAGCAACAACTGATAGACAGTTATAATTCTCCATCAAAGCCGCACTGCGCCCGTCACCAGAGACAAAAGATGTTAGGTCTCTCATACCCGGTGATTTTACTAGCTACAGTGCCCTCTTCCCGAAACACAAAAGTGCATAACAGTCATGTTTCACGGGACGATACGCAGTAGGACGTCATTGGCAGATTTGAGTCTTCTCTCTCTTTAACGTCATCCCCATTCTGCCCTAGATATTAGGTTTTCTTATCCAGCCTCCACGAGTGACTTTTTTATGATATTTAGTGAACGGTCATCTGGTGGTAAGTGCTTGACCATCACAGGTGAAGTGTTGAAGACAGAAGTGACACACACTTTTATAGACGACTCAGTATCGCGTCTACCATCGTTATTTCAATAACGTTTTATTATTAAATTTGATCGACCATAACCCATGGAGTCCCTAGCGCATGCTTTATATGAATATGATGGGTTGATTACTCCCCGATGAGCGTGCGGCTTTCTTGTGGATATTCCTTTGCCGTTTTGTGTTAGCAATTTCAAGGTAATTTTCAATTCCCGCTTTGTTCTGCTGTTGTTCAGTGAACGTACTCTTTGTATAACCTAGTTCCGTGGATGTTCGTTAGGTTTATTTAAAATGTTTTAAATCTGGTATTAAAATATGGTTGAAAAAACTTTTGCATGCTGCTTCGGTGGGCTTATAGTATGAATATTTAGTTCAGATCACTAGATCTGGCTGATAGGTGAAATTACCGGGTATGAGAGACCTAACATCTGTTGTCTCGGGTGACGGGCACAGTGCGGCATTGATGGAGGATAATAACTGTCTATCAGTTGTTGGTCTCCTTTAATGCCGCTCTGTCATGGTCTGGCGTATCACTTACCATCAGGTAAGCGTCCAGACCGTCCTGTACACTTATAACATAAAAAAGGTAAAATTCATGGTAGGCTATTAAACAAACTAACTAGATGCATGATCTGATTAAAAAAGTGTCCGCGGCAAAATTCTGCTCATCGCGTCAGTTGGGCAGAATTTTCATTCAAATCACGTCGCTCGCTACATATCATAGTGATATAGTAGTATGCTCGTGCGTATTTTATAGTAGTATTTTATCGTAGCTACACTGGGGTAAGCTGGGGCGCTTGCCCCACCCTGCCTCTGACCTATAAGGTGATTAAATAAACAAAATAATGTTCCTCGTATACTAACAACAACAACCATAATATTTGTAGAAAGTTACACAAAGAATTAGTGGGCATGAAAAAATTAAAACAAAAAGCGTACAAAATTTTGAAAGAATTGAATATACTAAATATAACATTTTATTAACGCGTAATTCATAACACCGACAATTTGTAAATAAAATGAAAATCAAAAGTGTTTATTCAGTTAGGGTCCTAACAGAACACTTATGAATGTCAAATGAAGCTACCACTGGTCCGGACGGTAGTTTTCCACTGAGAAGAATCCAGCAAGAAACTCAGTGGATACTATAATATCTGTCCTGTGTGTAATTGTTTACTTTCTGAAAATAGGTATAAACCTCGAAATTTATAAATAAAAAAATCGGCATAGGCGCAAAGCCCAAACGGCTCAAGTTACAAAAAGAATACCGGGGAAGGGGGGATAGGTTGACTGCTGACCACCCTGTTTTTTTTTCGCTGGGAATCATTTTATTGACTTCCCACTGCAATTTTACAATGGGGGTGTGTGGGACTCGGACCCTGTAAGGCAGGGCCCCATACCCACTAAACCCAGCGCTCTCCTTAACCACATTGAGAGGAACGCGGGAAGTCGGGAGTTGCGACCACATTCCTGTCCGTGGGTAGGCCTGTTAGCCAGGCCCCGCAAGTAGCCTCCCCGGGTGGGGTGGCATCGGGAACAATGTAAAGTGATGACACTTCCCGTCAGACACTGGCAGGCTGCCTTGTGTCATTCGACGCCTCCGCAGTGGGAGAGCGGATGGGTTATCCTCTCGCTGTCTTTCAGCTGCTTCTTTATGTGAGATGACGGTCTCACAAAATCCGCAACAGCCTCCCATGACCTCTCGTTGCTCACCATGGCCTCGACTACATTTGTGAGCGATAGGTCCCTACCCAACTGCGACGTAAGACTGTGCCGCTGCGGAGACCACGATGGGCATACTGTAAGTGTATGATACGCCGTGTCCTTCGCCACGCCACACTCATGACACGACGGGCTTCCTTCTCGCCCTATGCGATGAAGGTATTTTCCGAAACAGTCACCATGGGCTGCTGACCACCCTGGCTTACGCCCATGAAAGTACAACCAATACTATGTCAACTCCCTATCTGACGATCGATCTTGCTCCACTTACGCTAACCGGAATAAACCTGTGCCCCATAAAAATCCGTGTACACCATTTAAAAATATAAAGGCTCGTCACGAGCGCCCATTAACCGGATTGTACCCATCCGGATTACCGGGAGAAGCGCGATATTAAAATATCACCGCTAAATAACGCTGCGATTATCACAAAAGCTTTTAAACGGTTCCGGACCGGATTAAAATGGGAGATGAAGCGTTTTTACTGGTTCATGTAAATGTGTTTGTATAATGTTGCACATTAAATAGTTCGGTGGGTAATAACACAGTCTCGTAGTTAAAAATGAAGTCATTGTTTGATTACGTTGTATTTGTTATTTTCTAGCTATTTGACGAGCCATTTGGTGGTTGAGACGTCCATTTGGTGGTCGGCTTTTACACTATGGGTTCCAGGTTTAATCCCGGGCAATGCAAACATTTGTGTGCATTAACATGTCTGTTTGTATTAGTCTGGGTGTTTTCTATGTATGTATTAACAAAAAAATATGTTTATAATTACGTTTATACGTTCTCTAGTATCCATATTACAGACTAATTCTTAGTTTGGGGCGAGATAGCGCTGTGTCTGTCAGTGAATATTTATTTATTTGGTATTTTTTCTGTGTTGTTTAATAAATATGAATATTGTATCATATTATACAATCATCATTTGAAGTTTAATTTGTATGTATTGACAAAAAAAGTGTATATATGTTTATCCGTTGTTTAGAGTCCATCATCATCATCAGCTCATTAAACGTCCCCACCGAGGGGCACGAGCCTACCCGTATAGGGTGATTGGGCCATAGTCGTCCACACGGGCCCAGTGCGGGTTGGACGACTTCACACACAACCTTTGAATCTCTTCGCAGGCGTGCGCAGGTTTCATCTCGATGTTTTCCTTCACCGTAAGAGCGTCGGATAACGTACATATAATTTCGAAATTCGAAAACACATTGGTACGTGTCGGGATTTGATCCTCAGCATCCCGGTAGGAGGGCAACAGTCCACACCATTGAGCCACCGACGCTCACACACACTAAGAGTCCATATTACAGGCTAATGCATAGTTTGGAGCTTTTGGAACTTTGGATGGCGCCTTGTGAATTTTTGTTTATAATTTATATCATGCATCAGCCTCACAGTGTGGGGACGGATGAATTAAAATACAATAGCGATGGGGGCTAATAAAACAAAAAAAAAATCCGATCTGTTAAAAAGACATAACTTGACGACCCGTTTGGTGTAATGGTTGAGACGTAAGCTACTACACCAAGGGTTTCAGGTGACCGCCCCGTTCACTCAATGTCATAAAAAAAGTCGCTCATGGAGGCTGGATAAGAAAAGCCGAGAATGGGGGTGACATTATCCAGCAGTGGACTGCAACAGGTTAAAGATACAGAAGACTCTGCCAATAACGTCTACTGCGATATGTTGAAGGCAGATGCAAGTACTAAAGGACTTACCAGCTTACGTGCTTTCTTTTTTCACATAAAAGCTCTTCCCTTATGCCGCACTTCCATATTACATTCAAGTTATGAATCGGAACGTTCCAGATTACTCAGTGGTATGTTTTAATGTAGTCGTTAGGGCGCTTGTGTTTTAGCCGATTAAATGCGAAATGACTGTCTCCTCGTCTCGAAGTACTACAGTAAATAATAATTTAAATTTTTAATAAATAAATATTCTACTGACGTTTACACAGCGATTTCTTCCTCAAACTACGCATTAGCCTGTAATATAGGTACTAAGAAACAGGTTGACTTGCATACTTTTGTTTTGCTAAATACAAAGAAAACAGCCAGATTAATAAGCAGACATGTTCATGCATACAAGTGTGCGTACATACAGACAAGCACCCACCCACACAAGGAAAGCTTGGTGGATAAGGCCTTACATCTACGCTATAGGCTGATAATATGACGGAAAGATTCTAAACTGGCGTCCACGTAACGGGAGATAAGCGTAGGCCGACTCTCATACAGATGGGCTGATGACATGGTTAAGGTGGCGGGTAACAGATTATTTATTTTTATTTTTGTCACAGTGTTAGAGCATCGGTGGCTCAATGGTGTGGACTGTCGCTCTCGTACCGGGAGGGCTGAGGTTCAAATCCCACCACGTACCAATGTGTTTTCGAATTTTCGAAAAATATATGTACGTTATTCGACGCTCTTACGGCGAAGGAAAACATCGTGAGGAAACCTTCATGCACGCCTGCGAAGAGATTCAAAGGTTGTGTGTGAAGTCGTCCATTCCGCACAGGGCCCGCGTGGACGACTTAGGCCTAATCACCCTATACGGGTAGGCTCGTGCCCCTCGGTGGGGTCATTAATGAGCTGATGATGATGACAGTGTTACAGGACGGCCAGGACGTCCACCTGATGGTGATACACCCGACCATGATTAGGCGGCACTGATTGTGAACAACAACTGATAAACAGTTATTATTCTCCATCAATGCCGCACTGCGCCCGTCGACCGAGACGACAGATGTTTAGTCTCTTACGAGTATACCTGGTAATTTTACTAGCTACAGTGCCTTCATCCCGAAACACAGAAGTTCAAAACACTTCTATTGGACGGGACGATATCTGGCACTGAGGTAGTACCTACCTAGACGACTCAGTACCGAGTCTACCACCTAGTAGACGTTCGACTGCTAGAAGCGGTCCTTGTAGAAGTACGAGTAGTTACGAGTAGCAGTGGACATTTTTAGGCTTTGATGATGCTTGCAAATTATAATACAATAGTCAACACCCGTACTTTTCTCGTCAGGAGGCTTAAGCACAACACAGTAGAGCAAGGGTGAGTAATACCAACCAAAAGTGTGGCTAGTCTTTAAATTTAATCAAGTGTCATAAAAAAAAATTGAATGTTAATAAAGATTATATTAAGTTAAAGGACTGAAGTAGAACGATTAAAAGTGAAAATTCTCAGGGATCTCCTATAGTTGGATGAAGATGCAAAGACCATTAAACAACACCATACACTTTTTGCACGAATAATTGACTTGATGTTTTTGACCCAATAACCGTCCCCAAAACACAAATTTCGAAAAGCAGTCCAGATCATTAAAAAATCAACAGCGCAGTTACCAGAAAATCTGCCGCCCACCTGCCGCAGTGTAATGATAATCATTAGTATTCCCTCCCCCCTCCCCAGCGGCAGTAAATAAAAAATTGCAATCATTCCCAGATGCTGCGACCCATTTAGCAGCGCGTGACGCGGAACACGGAAATTTATTAGCACTTGAGAACTCGTGGAATTCGCTGGAATTTGTGTAATGAAAAAAAAAACAACATCCGAATCTGCAGATTGCGTTGGACAGTCTTTTTCGATCGGTAACTGTTTTCGGTATTTTCTTTATCTTGAGTATCTTGGCAGGTCAATAGAATGCCTAGTGTCCGAAAATGTATAGTTATACAAGACAAAAAACCTAGCTACTTATACCCTTTCTTCTTACGAAGTCGACATGGCTTTTTTAACTTAATTGATGATGCGACCAATATTGAGACACTTCCATCGCACATCTGACACGAATGGGCCGGTTCGAATGGACTGATATCATCGTTATCATCATAGCTATTATACGTCCACCAAGGGTACGAGCCTACCCGTAATGGGTGTATAGGCCTTAGTCGTCCACGCGGCCAGTGCAGGTGGGACGACTTCACGCACAACCTTTGAAGCTCTTCGCAGGCGTGCGCAGGTTTCCTCACGATGTTTTCCTTACAGTACGAGCATTGGTTAAACGTACTTATAATTCGAAATGACATTGGTACGGCGGGATTTCAACCTACACCATATCGGAAGTCAACAGCCCACACCATTGAGCTACCGATGCTCATACCAGACCAAGCAGAAAACTCCAGTGAAATAACACTATGCATGTTTCGCCTAGAAAGTGAGATTACCGAAGGTCCAAACCCCTATCCTCCCTTTCCTATTTTTTCCTCTCAGTTTTAAAATTTGACAATGGACCCATTGCTTCTCAGGAGTCGCGAATGTTCTTGAGTAGCAGTATCATTTACCATTAGGTGAACCGTGTCCTCGTTTTTCTATCTTTGAAATAAAAATGAAATTGAATAAAACTACAAGTCACTGTTTCATTTGTAGCCCCTCAGATTATTTATATATTTTGTAATGACCCTTTTCTAATTTTATACAACAACTTTAAATGCAGCATTAACCTTTTCTGTAAGATTCAAATATTCATATTCCTTATTTTGCCCTAAAATCATGGTAATAAATGTTTATTGATGTGGTTTTATATGACCCATTAACATTTGATATATAATATAATATGACCAACCTTCCAAATTTCCCCAACCATTTATTTTAAATCATGCAAAACATTAATAATAAATTAACTGTGGTTACCTCCCAAAGGGGCAAAAGCGTTATTGAATTTTTGAAAAGTCTATAATTGTTTGGAAGTAAATGAAATTAATATGAAGCAAGTTGAAGTGGCTGACTTCGTTCAGTAGCGGACATTTTTGGCTGTTATGATGATGATGATTGAGGATTAGGAATCCATCATCCATATCGTACGTGTATATCTGTTCTATTGACATAGTTTTCTTAATAGCTTTAAGGTAAACTGACTGGAAATCCTCTAGACATTACACTCTGAATCTTAAGACGTGTAGAGTTTTATTACAAGTAATGAGGTTTTTGTCGTTAAATGTAACAATTCCAACTTTTGACACTGTAGTAGCGTTTAACAACGAATGAACATTTATGAACTTCGTGAGTCCGTTTAGTCTAGACGTCGTAGCACGCCACATATTTTGTTAATAATGTTTTTAGTAAAATTGTTTATACATAGTTTTTTTTCTCACATTATTTACTTGTATATACGATGTTTAGATTAAATAAATGCTTTCTTTCTTTTCTAACTCTACTGTCAATTTTAAATCCAAAGTACTTCGAGGCCTCGTATTTTTTTTATGTAGCGATCATTATAATAGCCTACTGGGCAGATGGCTTAAAGTTCCATTCTACACAAAAACAAATCTTGCTTTTCAGACGATCAAGGTGATGCAATCTCCCATACGGATTGGTTATTGATATGAGAGTACCTACAAAAGCTTAGCATGAATAAGACTGCCAGCAGAGCACTAATCTTTTACATATCGTACGGGCAGGTACAGGGGGGTGATAATTTTATTCTAATCTATCCTGACCACATAGTATTGCCGGTGTTCAATAAATAAGTTTATTTGAATTTGTTCAAATCTGATATAGCTACCGCTACAGTCATGACTTACTCTGCTGGGTATAAGCCATTGAGGGATTATTGACTTTTATCATCAAGGGATTTGAGATTGCAACCCGTCGCGTCTTGCTGGTTCAACGCATATTGGAAGTTCGCCAGAGCCTCGTTTGTTTTTTGGCAGAGTGTACCCTGAGCATGAGCTTGACTTGATCTTCAAAATTTATAATTGGGGTCTCCGTACCCATTTTTTAACGCGATTTCATTATTCAAATGACTGACATTACCATTTCTACCATCCCTACGCTTACTATGGCGTTTTAAAATTCAGACAAAAAGTGGAAACTAGCAAAAACCTCTTAGCAGGGTTAAACTCACATTCACACTCCAAGTAGATTATGATAGAGTCATTAGATGTCTTATCACCCGGCTATAAGATCCAATGTGCCCTATCAATTACACGGGTGACTGTTGCAAATGACTCAATTAGAATTCATAATGAGTCGTCACGCTCATATTGTCGGTGCGACCTCACTCCGCGCCTCGGAAGGGACAAATGTATAGGGCTGCTCGAATACTAGAAGTAATACTTAAAGTTAGAAAACATTCATGAAAATAAACTTCATTGACACTTGCAAACTGAGTTTTGACAGTGCGAGTTGGATAAAAAGTGCGGAATATAATACTATTAGGAATAGAAGCGTGGTTTTAGTGTCTTATTCTAAGGTATCAAACTCCAGAAGCAGAATGACTTTTGAATTATTGACTCATAATTGCAAAGAAAACAGAAGCTTTTTTACTAATTTGATTTGCAGGAATTAATTACTATCTATGTATATATTGTTTTATTAGCACTTTTCTCCTTAGTCGTGGGCAACCCTACAAACACTGGAAATGCTAGATGTGTAATTTCCAGCAGTCTACTGATGTTTGGGAGTCACTAACGAGCGTCAGAACGAGCGGATATTAAACGATCGCCTTGTGCGTGATACAAGCCTAAAGCCGGCGTTATAGCGACGCACCTAGAACACTGCCTTGGGGTACCCCAGGCTAAGATTACGTTGCCGAGTTAATGTATGCGTCAATGTACCATACTCACTAGACAGCCATTCATTAAGGAACTTGGGAAGTGGTGAACAGGCACGACTTTATAACTTCCTGAAATTTTATTATTTCATTTGTAAGCACATACAGCAACGGATACAGTAAATATACACAAAATCTTACCTTGAATGATATTCATTGTGTTAATTTAATTTTGTTTTATTCTCTAAAACCCTTATATACATTTAGACAATACTTTGAAACTAGAAATACAATGCAAGGTCTTAACTATAACACATGACCGTTTTTTCAAGAAATTTCAGAATAGAAAATAAACACCAATATAAACTAATTACGTATATAGGTATTATTGGCAAATTTCTGCACATGAAGGGAAAAGGCCTGTAGTCACTATATTGGACAGGCGGGTTGGTGACCGCAGTATGAACACACGATGGCACTGCTGCCCATCCGGTATATTATCCGTTTTTCGGCTCATACTACACCCTCGGGAGGAGTAGGGATGGGGACATATGTATTTTAATCTGCCGTCCCCACACGGCAAGAATAGAGAGGCTTATTTCTTGAATAGTCAAATATTTTATAATTTTTTACTTCATGTGACTTTTTAACATCAATAACAATTATCTCAGTTTTATATTTATGATTTGAACACAATCCGGTCCGAATATAAAATTGAATAGGCTTTTAGACGAACAAGAGGTCGCTAGACGCTAATTTATTAATATCTTCGATTGCAAAGTTAATGAAGTTAAGTGATTTGGCACATTTTGCCAGATTGAGGTCACTTAGATCTGGAGCGGAATGCTGTTTGACTAATAAATGAACATAGTTCAAGGTTCTTCACCAAAATGACATTTAATTTTACCTTGGTTTTTTAATTAGTTTGCAATAATGTAGACAGCTCGGCTGATTTTTAGTTTACTTTTGTATATAGCACATAAGAAAATCAAGAGTGATATTGCATTGGAGTTGCTAATTTTTGAAATGCTAATATAAAATCTGAGAATGATAAGTAAAACTATCTATATAATCTTTCAGCCCAGGTTTCAGTTATGATAAAACGTTATCACTAGCGGGTGAGAAATAGGTAACAGCGATCCGCCCCGGCTTCACACGGATGACGAATGTAATGCTGATACTGAATACACTATAAGAAAACTGGGAACGTAGTAATATATTTATATAAAAACAGCGGCCTAACGCTCGAGAACAAATTTCTCTTGGTATGGTCGGATGTCGCAAATACTATGTTGTGTTTATGTTTCTAAGCAATTTATAAGAAAAAAATATTTATATTAAATTATCATCATCATCAGCTCATTAAACGTCCCCACCGAGGGGCACGAGCCTACCCGTATAGGGTAATAAGGCCTTAGTCGTCCACGCGGCCCAGTGCGGATTGGACGACTTCACACACAACCTTCGAATCTCTTCGCAGGCGTGCATGAAGGTTTCCTCACGATGTTTTCCATCACCGTAAGAGCGTCGAATAAAGTACATATATTCAAAAATTCGAAATCACATTGGTACGTGTCGGGATTTGAACCTCAGCCCTCCCGGTAGGAAGGCGACAGTCCACACCATTGGGCCACTGACGCTCCGGCTTATATTAATCCGTTGTTTAGTATTCACATTTCAGGCTGTATCCATATTACAGGCTAATGCTAAGTTTAGGGTTAGACTGCGCTGTGTGCATATCATCGGATATTTATTTATTTAAATTATATGTACGTTTTTCTGACGCTCTTACGGTGAAGGAAAATATCATGAGGAAACCTGCGCACGCTTGCGAAGAGATTCGAAGGTTGTGTGTGAAGTCGTCCAATCCGCACTGGGCCGCGTGGGCGACTAAGGCCTATACGGTACCCTATTCGTAAGCCTGTACGAGTAGACTCGTGCCCCTCGGAGGGGACGTGTAATGAGCCGATGATGATGAGGTACTTAGTTTGCATTTTTAATCAATTTACCAGGCTGTGAAACTTGCTACCAGGCTGTGTTTCCCTAGAAGTACAGTTTTAAATCAATTAAGAAATGTATCTATCTAGAAAGCCACGCTCCATTTAGGCACTCGGCATTGGTGAACACCGGGCAAGGCGTAAAATTTAAAATATAAAAGTATGCGTCATAATGAAGCATACGTTTATTCGACTTCTTACAGTAGTTTTTGTTACAACCTAAATGGTTATAAGGACTATAGTTCTTGTCATATTTTCCAATTACATTTTTTCATTGTTTACCATGAACCAAAAACAAAAAGAACAGATCAGTCATTTGCGTAAGCTGCGTGATTTAACGAAGCGATTTTAGGTTATGTTTTACAGCAGGAGAGTATCTTATCAATATAAAAAGCGACCAAGTCATAAGTATCTTTGTAGCATGTTTTAAGGTTTACTACAAATCATTGAATTTCTCAGCAAAGCGTTTAGTCAGAAATATTTCCTTGCAATATAAATTTTACCGATACCTCCACAAATTCCGCTTCGTCCACAATTCCGTTCATAAATTGATTACATTAATAATTCAATTCCCAAATAAAAGTCAAGGAAATTAATTGTTTCTTCATGAAAGGTTTCTTTATAACTTACATAAATTTAAGTTAGCAAGAGAAACCTTTTCACGAAATCTCTGCAAGATATGAAGTGTCCCAAACGCTGGCGCGACGCCAACGGGCGACGGCTCTATTGGGAACTAATGGGCGGTATCTTACAAGTATTGGTTTTGCTTAATCCGTTTCATGGATTTTGAGTGCAGGCCACTGTGTCAGCTTTTCCGTTGTTAATTGATTTTCTTTGTGTTTCTTAACGAGAGTAAAGAAACCGTTCAGAGCAAATTCGCACTGAATTCAAAATAGTCTTTTGTCTCGTTTTATCTTGATGACATTATTGTTGCTAGTGAAGTTGCTTGAGACAAGATTTTGCGAAAATTTGTTTGATCTAGAATAAGTGTAAATGGACAATTTATTTTTTGCAGTAGATTAAATACTCATGTCTACTACTATTATACTGATTAAAATATACAGTCATATACCTGAGATTATAAGTAATGTGTTTTTCATCAAAAATATATATTTTTAAACTAGATTGTCAGTGGAAGCAGAATCTTGAAAGAAAATACTTAAATGTAAAACTTTCTTACAGTTTCAACGGTACATTTTTCTACATCCAATATCGGCTTTAAACTCCACTATAACAGGAAGCTGTTATCATAAAAATAAGAATATGTTTTCATATACTGAATGTGCTGAAAGTGGAAAATATCCGACCATATGTGGAAGTAATAAAATTGTATGTATCGTCTGAGAATTGCACTTCTAGTTGCATATGAGTATCCTGCGCCGGCTGTTGCACGTATTTATTCGGTTGTATTTAACTGCACTTTCTTATTTTGTTAAACAAATATAAGTACTACTTTGTTTCTTTTCTTAACAAAGCATATTAGGTACGTTTCAGTCATCAATCGAACAAGCTGTAATACCTCTGGATATATAACTTCTTTGCAATCTGCATTTAATTAGGCAAAGGGCAAATGGTGTCGACGACGTATCCTAAGATAGTAGATAGGACCATCGGTCTAACGTGTCATGTAAAACATGAAGTTGTTAAAGACATTATATTTTTGGTTACCCATTTGACAATAGACCAGTATTATCTCTCGATAGTCTACCGATAGTTGGGTTAAGGCAATATTATCGATACTATTACTTCTGACATCGAGGCCTGTCGATAGTATCGATAGTTTTCGAGATTTAATATCGATAGTTCGGCAAGACTTAGAAGAAGTAGTTAAGCAACTATAAATTGCATAAACTGAACACACTGCCGTTACGCCATCCAGCCCTGAGTACAATCACTGTCGATCACATTTCGAATATTCCAGCATATTTAATTTCGGTATATTATTTGGTAACAATTTACTTTTCTATTTTTGCCATTCTTTATAAATATCAACAAATTCCTGGTACATTAACTAATTATTTTTCTATTACAAATAATGTCTTTCAATAAAAAATCGGATGTGGAAAGGAAAATTCCGACAGAAAATTCTCGGATGTTGAAGCGGACTCGATCCTACCCATATGAATAGGAGGGTCCGCTATCTATTTCATTTGTGGCTATTTCAATATACTTGGATAAATATTTTTTGGAGCAATGCAGCGGTTCGATGGAAGCCATTTAAATAATTTCTCGGCTTTCTTCGAAATCTTTTATGAGTTAAGAATTGTGAAGATCTTTTCATTGGTTTATATAAATAGCTCAATTACAAACTATTTTAATCATGAAACATTATGAAAAGGAAAAAATGTTATATACTAGAGGCTGTTAGAGCAGATGAATTCCGGAGTAGCGACTGCGTCTTAGCGGTATATGATAATTGGATGCTGGATAGGGAATGCAGAGAACGTAAAGAAATTGATTTTTTTGTAAAAATAATTCGTTAGATTTTCATGACGTTTACCGTATTTTTTTATGGACCTGCGTCAAGTAAAGTGATTAAAATATTTTATTTTCATGAACATGTCAGTTTGTATTGGACCGCGTATTTTCTATGCAGCAGTAGGGAGTTTGGGGCTAGATGACGCTGAATGAGTGCTTGGGGGATATATTTTAAAGGGACGTTCTATTGGTAGCAATAGTAAAATCGAATTTTACTTTGGGAAAAACCGTTTTTTTTGTTCTAAGAAAGTTTTCATCTAAGCGGAAGATAGAAAAACATCGGAACAAACACTCATCGAACGACAAACATCTTCAAAAATATCCTATGAGTTTCGGGAACCTGCAACTCGCTAACAAAGTTTTAGCGGAAGTTTGCTTAAATATAAATGGGGATCATTGAAATATGAATCGTGTTCACGAAGTATTTATGCGAGTTCGGAGAAACGTTGCCTCTGTACACTGAAGGCACGTTCAGCTTTTACAATTAGTATGTTGAGTGGTTGAAAATAATATTATTTAACAATAAAGAAATAATATTTGAAATTCGAATTTGTATGACGATGTACAGTATTTAAATATATACCCAGAGTTATATAGAATAAGAGAAGCTTTTATAAAAACCACATATAAAATACATTAAACACAAGAAAGAAGAGAAAGGACAAATAAGTAAATAATATAATTATAATAAGAAAACCTAAGAGCGTCGGTGGCTCAAAGGTGTGGACTGTCGCCTTCTTACCAGGAGGGCTGAGGTTCGAATCCCGACACGTACCAATGTGTTTTCGAATTTTCGAAAATATATGTACGTTATCCGACGCTCTAACGGTGAAGGAAAACATCGTGAGGAAACCTTCATGCACGCCTGCGAAGAGATTCAAAAGTTGTGTGTGAAGTCGTCCAATCCGCACTGGACCCGCGTGGACGACTAAGGCCTTATCATCCTATACGGGTAGGCTCGTGCCCCTCGGTGGGGACGTTTAATGAGCTGATGATGAATAAGAAAACCTGTGTCTAGGTAATAAATGCATTATTTATTTTATGAATGCTATAATGAATAATAGATGTAATGAAGTACTTAATAGACAATAACAAGTAAAATAAGTACAAGTATTTATACTTAATTATAAAACTTACTATTACAATGAAAAACATTTTCATATATTATTATGTTCATGGATACACAAATATTACCTAAAGTTTGCGCATAAAAGTGCTCTAATCTCTTTCTTTCTTTCTACCGGCTAATAGTTGTCCAAATTTCTTTTTTTAGCTGGATCAACCCCATTCGCCTTTCTTTGCACTATTGAGTCATAAAATACAGATGCATCGAAATGGTTATCTTCTACTGCTAATAATTTGTATTATATATATTTGTGACTATATTCACTTTGATCGCCCAACCAGTGTTGCCGAGCTATCGATAGTTTGTCTCTATCGATTAAAAATAATCTTTAGTATCGAAACAATTGATATTGTCAATACTATTAATAGTATCGATAGTTTTAGCAATAGTCCGCAGATTAGTATCGATGCTATCGATTGTTTATCAGATATAAGGCTTCGATACTATCGATATAACTTCTGTATTTAAGGAAACTTAAGAAAGCTTTTGAAAATAATAAATAAATATCCACAGACATTCACACAGCGCCATCTAGCCCCAAACTAAGCATTAGCCTTTAGTGGATGTAAATGGATATTAAACAACTGGTAAACATACTTTTTTTGTAAATACATACATATTATACATAGACCATTACAAACAGACATATTCATTCAAACAAATGTTTATAATGCCTGGGGATCGAACCCGGAAACCTTGGTGTCGTAGCCGACGGCTCAACCAGTGCACCAAATGGGTCGTCAATAATAAAAGTCCATATGATCTGACCTGACATGAACTAATGCAATCATTCTTACAATATTTCCTATAATAGCGTCGAGAGTATCGACACTATTGTTAGCCCTATCATGCATTTTCCTATTTGCTATTCAACCTATCGCAGTCCACTGCTGGACACAGGTCTGCCCCATTTTGCGCCAGATATCCCGGTCCTCCTCTTTTCTCATCCAGCCTCCACCAGCGACCTTTCGCAAGTCGTCGGTTCATCGGGCCGGAGGGCGTCCTACGCTACGCTTGCCGAGGCAGAGTCTCCACTCCAGTACTCGTCTGCCAACGGCCATTTTGAATTTATATTATTTTTTTAATTCACGTCTGTCAATTTTATAAAAGCGATGCAATAATACAATTTGGGTTGTAGCCGAAAATCAGCGGTTTGCTTTCGGTAAACCCAATGCTGAGATAATAATTATGACCCTTTTGTATCATTACGACACACATACAACCGAGATCTGCTAATTTTGTATCATTACGACACACATACAACCGAGATCTGCTACTATTTTGGATCATACGACACACATACAACCGAGATCTGTTACTATTTTGGATCATTACGACACACATACAACCGAGATCTGCTACTATTTTGGATCATTACGACACACATACAACCGAGATCTGCTACTATTTTGGATCATTACGACACACATACAACCGAGATCTGCTACTATTTTGTATCATTACGACACACATACAACCGAGATCTGCTACTATTTTGGATCATTACGACACACATACAACCGAGATCTGCTACTATTTTGTATCATTACGACACACATACAACCGAGATCTGCTACTATTTGTATTTGTTTCTTTCATATTGTGTAATATTTTTGTAATGACAACCCATTTTGTGTTGCGTGTTCAATCCCCGGGCAGTACAAACATTTGTGTGCATGCACATGTCTGTTTGTAATGGTCTGGGTGTTTCTATGTATCATATGTATGTATTACAAAAAAAATGTATGCAAGTTTATCCGTTGTTTAGTACCCATAATACAGGCTTCACGATGACTCTGTGGTGTTTATGCAATAGCTGGGTGACGTTTGTTAAAGGTAATGTTTTTCCAAAAAATAAATTTCCACTAGTCTATACGAGATTACCCAAA
>PQWD01006834.1:42888-53160 GCA_019425675.1 Leucinodes orbonalis | reverse complement strand
GGACGCACTCCGACCTGATGAGTTCACAACCTGATGAGTGCACTTCGACCTGCAATAAATGAATATGAATATGAATCTATGATGAAAGGTGGATGACGGAAGCAGAAAACTGCGAATTTATGTAACATCCTATGAATATCATGGTTTGGCAGTTAATAATGGAGTATTGAGTATGAGCGTCGGTGGCTCATTGGTGTGGACCTTCCGATCGAGAGGGTGCAGGTTTAAATCCTTTCGAAAATGTATTTTCGAAATTATAATATGTACTTTTATCCGACGCACTTACGGTGATGGAAAATATCGTGAGGAAACATGCGCACGTCTACGATGTAATTGAAAGGTTGTGCGTGAAGTCGACCAACCCATACTGGGCCCGCGTGGACGACTATGGCCTATAATCTTTACGGGTAGGCTCGTACCCTTCGGTGGGGACGTATAATGAGCTGATGATGATGATTAAGTATGGGGTGATACTGACGATAAATGGCGGAGACATATTCAGTTGTGGACTGCGTTAGGTTGTTAAACAACGGATCCTTCATGGATATGATGTTTTCTTAATGGCAATGCTACATGCGGCATATCCGTTTCTTATCAATATCAGAAATAATGGACAATGATAATACCTTTGTTGTACTGCTTACATTTCCTGTCTGTATCTTTGACGTCGGTATTTGTAGTTTATTTTGCCTAATTTAATAGACAGTGTCGTGTATATAAACTTAAATACAAGTGCACTTTGAACATGACATGACTTCTGTTTTATGTAATTAGTTATGAAAATGCTGCTGTATTTTTTTAAATTACTACTGACTCGGATTGCCATTATATTTTTACCGGTCAATTAGCAAGCGCTGAAGGTTCTCAGTATGTTTGTGGAAGGATATGTACAATTGTCTGTTACCAATTATAACTGAAGTTTGATAGCATATTCTGCTGCAAGTTCTATAAAATACGTAACAGGTTTTCTTCAGGGTAGATATATCCTAAGCTATCTTTCCGTTCAGTGCTTGACTTAGTCCTCAATGATTGAAGGACGCTGGTCCAGTGCGTGTCGCTAGGTCGTCTCTTGTTCGTTTTTTAACAGGGCATTCGTTTATAATACGAAAATAATTTCGTAATATATGAAATAAGCATAGATAAATAAAAAGGATTAAGGTGTATATTCTCATTCTTTTTTTTATATAGCCAATCAAAATTAATTAGAAATCACCTGTCTCCATTTCTTAACAATCTTCTTCTATTTATTATTTCCTCATACAGTTAATAATAATTTATTTATTTATCTTTATTAAGGAAATTAACAGCTTAATATAATACATGTGTTTAGTGTAAATGACATAATACATAAGCACTTAAAAATTTCCACTGCTAAGTTAGACACAAAAATACAAAGCATGAACAAAAGTCACATACATACATTTATTAACTTCGAACATAATAATATGTTCGATATTAGCAATAGGATATAAAGAAAACATATTTTTAACCTTTACCAAGAAAAAAGAGAGTAGAAATTACTATAGTTCACTTATACAAGCTAATGATTTCGTAATAGATAACGAAACTTCAAATTTTGATTAACTTATAAAAATTCAAAGTGGTTAGTTACTAAGATATTTTAGTACTTAATACAAATCCAAATAAATATCCAAGTTTATCATGATATTAATTAAACATATAACTAAATAAGTATGTACGGTATACATAAACCATTTATTAATTCCGTGTGACCATTTATTAATTTTTTGTACCCTAGCAGCTCTGTTTCGAAGCTATCGGCATCTGAACTAATAGTTTAATTGGTTATCTATATAATCATATTATAATCTTACAACTTCATGAAGCACTTGAATCGGACATTAGTTGATAAGAAACCTTAATAGCAAAGTCCATAATTATAGGTAGGTACTTAGAGTAACTCTGAAATACTGGACACTAAATTACATAAATTAGTTAAGATTGGTGTGTACAGGAATAATAAGGAATGACTTGCATGGTCTCATACAGTATTTTAGAGAGTTATTAAGTGTATTAGAGTATTTATCTCTAAATAAGTCATATTATGATTTTGACATAATAGATTTTCTTTTGTTTCTGATTACTTGCCTCTTGTCTTGGTAAGTAGTTGGGTTAACTTATAACAATAAAGTATGCGCAATTTCATACCCGGCAATTAGGTGGTTACAAAGTTCAGTTATAGGTACAAGTATAGTGAACCGTAAAATTACTCCAAAATAATGAAAGTAAAATGCTGAAATTATGTTTCTCTTCCGTAAACATCTCTGTTATTTATGAATTACACAGATGTCTACGCTCACGCTATACAGTATTTCTCGATTGCTTATTTACGAATATTTACTAGAACTAGCGAAACAACATGTTTACGTCGTAGGTACTATGTTGTCGTAAATATATTTCGCAATACGTTTATTAATATGATACTGAAAATTCAGTATATAATTAAAATATGTCTTTTAAATTTAAAACATACACTTCATGTTTAAAAAAAAATGCATTATCTTTAATGTACTAATTACGTAAACGATAATACATTTATAATTTTTTCTCTCTTAGGTTTTGTCATTATATAAAAAAAAGAAATAACTTTTATTTTTAAGGCATAATAAATCGCTAACATAAAAATACCTTCCTATATTGTCCACAGGTTCGTGACATGTACACCAAAGATGAGCAAGTCCATATGGAAACTCAGCTGGAGCATGATGCAACAACTCCACGGCTTCGTGTACTCGGCACACGACAGGTCCGAAGCTGCAGCCAAGATCTATTACAAGCTAACAATGGATTCAAAGAAGGACGACTACCAGCTGGATAGGAGGTAAGTTCTCTTCATAGAAGAGGTATTTTTATCTGTGTTCCAAATTTTGACAGCTCGCAGTGACATCAATTTAAGGCGGGAAATCAAAGATGTCCATTCATTTTTGTCATGTAAGATTGTAAGAAGAATTCTAATTGTAGTAACTTAGTTATACAAATATAACTGGGTTACAGAACCAATTGCGTGTGTGTGTCTCTTGAAAATTTACATTAATATACGTGATTTCTCGAAGATTTTTTAAATGACTTTTTAATAGATATGTGTGTCAAAAGCGGCGTTTTCAGTGGTAGTTTTGATTATCTTTGTAATTCAGAGTTCATAACTGAATATACTGTCACAAAAAGTTACATATTTATACTAGCTGTTAAAAAGGGGAAGCAGCGTGATGTGATTCGTTTACAAGATCGAAGCGAGTTATTGAATCTAGGTATTGGGCTCAATGTCATTTATGATAAACGACTTAAAAAATAATGGTGAAATGCAATGAAATGCAAAACAGTAAATTGACAAACAATTAACGTGACGTCAGGGTCTTAAGCCCGATAATGATCGGGTTGCATTACACATAGCGCTAGTCGTAAATATTTTGTCATATCGCATTTTCGAGGTCAAGTTAAACAATGAATTGTTGTTTGTCACATAGCGGTTTCAATTGAGCGTTAGATTCTACTATGGTGATCAATATAGTATGACCTATTCGAAAATAGAACAGCATGATCAATGTTATATGCATACGTTGAATATCTGATGTGGCAGGCTTGATATTTAGTCGTTTTCTTTTAGCTGATCAAACTCAAAAATTTCCCAGTGAAGCTACAAAGATGGAAACTCGTCATCGTCCCGTAAAACAGGAGTTTTATGCATTTTAGGAAGATGGATACTGTTAAATTGCCGGGTATAGTACACTAAATATGGGTCATCTCGGATGACGGCCTCAGGGCAGTGTTGACGGAAGTTGTTTAGCACCCACAGTCCTAGGTTTCCTACAACACTGCATATGCCGTGGACAGGCTTGTCACTTCCCAATTTCCCATCAGGTTGGCGAACTGGTCGTTACAGTTTCTTCATTCTATGGGCTCTTTTTGAACCCAGAATACATTAACAATGTAAAGTTATCAATGCTTAAAACGGAACAACAACAAAAACCCTTTGTTGTTTGATGACGTCAGTCAATAATGGGTTAAAATATGCATTTTGTGAATGCAGGATCTAGTTAATCTCTTATCGATGTGCACTTATAATGATCGATTGTGGGACTTATTATCATATCTTTAGAGTGTAATTATAATTGTTATTTTTTATCGACTTTTGTTTTATCTGATATTTTAATGTGATACTGATGAGTATCGGGTATCATGTGATATTTGAATGTGGATTACTCATTGTCCAAATGCTGTTAATGAAATATAGGTATAAATTGATTTGAGTTGTAATGTTTTGGAATCTTTGTTTATTGCGCCAATGAATAATTAATATTTACAGAGGCTTAGATCATAAATATCAGTGAGGTCATCATTTTAGTTACCACGGTAACTGTTGAGTTACCGAATAGAAAGAAAATACGAAGTTATAAATTTAACGCGCCTTAATTCGATAATTGTGTTTATTCAATCAAACACTGTTGATTATCTCACATAAGAGTTTCTCACGTGGAACCTGTCTCAGAGAAAGGTGTCCAATGGACGATGTAGCGGCGGACTTTCACTGCGGACGCTTGCCAATTATGGTAATATCGATCTCTTCGATTACAGTCATTTAGAAATTTGCTTTTATTCAATCCAATGGGTATCTACCGTTGAGTATGGTGCTTCTGAACGAAGAGTCGATTAATTTATTGGCGGGAAATCATCAGCCTATTACAGCCCACTGTAGGGTCACCAATGCGGGTTGGTGCGTACTAACGACCACCAACCAGTGGCGTGCACAGAGATTATGAGTAGGGTGTGCAAAGCGGGTGACACTAATCGCAAACAAAATAAACATATATATTTTGTGAAATTGAGTGCTGTTATCGACAGTAGATCGCCTATGGTCAAATCTGTAGTGAAAAATGGCGAATAAGTGGGAATCATTAATATATTGATGTTTCGGTTGTCCGGATGCACAGGGTATGCACAGCTTATTGCATATATGGAGTGCACGCCACTGCCACAACCTAAGTTTGTAGCCGGGACCGACGGCTTAACGTGCTTACATGCGTTTTGAAGCACGAATTCTTCCTTTTTGAACGATCATGTCCATCCTACGATGTCCTACAACGGAAGATCGCGCAAATAACCTTCACTATGTGTTTTTCCGTGGGATTCGCTACTAAAATCACTAGACCACTGATCATCATCATTCCGGATTAATTAGTCCATTGCTGAACAAAGGGCTCCTTAGATTTCCATGTGGATAACGCCTAACAGTCGACATCCATCTGCTACCTTACCAGGAATCGTTCCATCCGTTACGTGAACGCACTCGAGTACCTCTCCGCCCATCGGCCATCGTGGCTACGTGCCTGCCCACTATGCGGTTTGTTTGGTTTCATCAGACGATAACAGGTTCCGCCACTTCGTCGCGATTCCTGTAGGTGCAGTCCCTATTCGCGTAACCGGCGTGTGCCGGTCGCTTTCTCCCAACATAAAAAGGTTCTTCAGCCCTCCCGCAACAGTTCGAGTTTCACTCTCGTGCCTTACCCTCGTCGACTTCAGGCTGGAGCCATCTGGGCTCGCCATTTACCTGGTGAAGCTGTGAAGTCATCTGTGACCAACAACAGTAGTCATGTCTTTATTCAATTTAGGTCCTTATAGAACACTTGAATGTCAAAACTACCACTGATTAGGACTGTAGTTATTACTGAGAAGAATCCAGCAAGAAACTCAGTAGAGTTTTAAAAAACTTTAAAAAAATGTGTTTTTCATCATTATATTATTTTTATTCAAATAATTTATGTAAAACATATTAAAATTAATAATTGCATTTATCACATTATGATAATGCTTAAGATAAAAATTTAGAATCTAACCCACCTTCGGCAGTCGGCAAAATGAGTTTGTTTGGCGGGATAACTCTCTGCCAACGTTAGATTTTCTACTGTTCTCCAGCGTTATGCAAGTGGATAGCCCCTTGGCAGTTAAGGCATAAGTTATGTCCCGCAAACAATACTTAATAGTTTTTCCTACTAATCTTCGAACGGTTAAAACGATTGCAGAGTTAATGGGTTAATCGACGCGTACATACGTAATCGCTAAAAGTAGTCGACGATTATTTATTGTATCATTAATGTAGAAACGTTACTAAAGTTTCATTTAATCATTTAAGGTATAAGCTGTTATGGAAAACTGGTCAAGGAAGTTGACCGATTTCCTTTTTTACCATAAAAGACGTGCTCTCGACATAGTTTTTTAAGCATTAAAGCAAAGATGGTGAGATTAGAATCTGGTAGGTCCAGTCTCAGATTCTAGAAAGAATATATTTATTGGCGTTTCATATAATATGCCATATCACTAGGTTTTTTAATGAACTCTTTAAGTAATGACCTATCATTACACTCGGGCACAAATGAAGGTAAAAACAGCCAAGTCAAACATTCAATGGGAAATAATTATTGTTGATGATGTAATCTAAGATTCAATAAGATAATTATCATATAAAAAATAAACACAATATTTTGATAGTTGAGAAGATAATATAAATACAATTAATGATAATAGAAATAAATTGTATATTAGTGATGCATGAAGCAATGTGGTTACATTTAGGTGTTAGGTAAACATTATCCCTTCAATTTGGAATTTATATTCTTCTACAAAACCTGTTAATAATCAACTCCTACAAAAACAATAGGTTGTCTACTGTGTTTCTAGTTGTTAAAATGTTTACAACAATAATTTGCATATATTGACGTACAACAACTATAATAGACTAGCTTTTGCGCGGCTTCACTCGCATTAAATTCGGAATAACACGGTACTTTAATTTATCACTATATATAGGATTTCCCTCCCTCCAACTTTAAAGGTTTCGGGGTCAATTTCAGATTTTTTAGCAAAAAGTATAGTGAGCTAACCTTAAAAGATAGACATATGCTGTCGCGGACTTTTTTGTAGACCTTTAAAAGGAGAACAATACTCTCATACATGACTTTTGTGAAACTTTAACCGTTTACTCAGTACGCAGCGGAAGCTCCAAGTATGAAAAATATACCCCGATTTTGAAACATTCTTCATGGCTGCTCCGCTTCTATTACTCGTAGCGTGATGATATATAGCCTCTAGCCTTCCTCGATAAATAAGCTATCTAACACTGAAAGAATTTTTCAAATCGAACCAGTAGTTCCTGAGATTAGCGCGTTCAAACAAACAAACAAACTCTTCAGCTTTATATATTAGTATAGATACAAACATTTTATATTTTACTGTTTGTCGCTTTAATGTTCTTTTACCTAACCTCTTTCGTATGAACTTGTTCTATTAAGTTATATGTGAGTGAGCCCATTCAACGCCAACAATACTCTTTCAAATTACTTTCAAACCTCAAGAACTAAAATTGAAAAAGTAGTAAAGTTCTAATTTAACATTGAATACTTTTGTTAACTTTAGGTCTATTGTTTATTTGAATTTGTTTGTCCAAACATTCTCAGGCACCATTAGAAGAGGATCTGTGTAAGTAGGACCGGTTTTATCATTAATCGATTACTTATCATACCGCGCAATGAGCCCATACAGCTGGCAACAACTATTGACATTCAAAATCTATCCTTATCTTTTTATACTGTAGGTACATAATTCCGTGTATCAATCAATAGTGTCAACAAAGACACTCATATTTAGCACAATGTTGATAAATCTTACTTTGTTTTAAACTGTAAAGGACATTAAAATTTCAATGTAAGTTATTGTATAATTTCTTGTTACATTTGTACGATTAATGAGTTGAATACTTAAATAACTATTACGAAAACATTCATTGTTTAAATGTAGATGCTGTCACCGTTTACACGGGTCCTGACCTGAGAGCTTATAAAATCTATACTAATATATAAAGCTGAAGAGTTTGTTTGTTTGTTTGAACGCGCTAATCTCAGGAACTACTGGTTCGATTTGAAAATTATTTCAGTGTTAGATAGCTTATCGAGAAGGCTATAGGCTATATATCATCACGCTACGAGTAATAGAAGCGGAGCAGTAATGAAGAATGTTTCAAAAGCGGGGGTATTTTTTCATACTTGGAGCTTGCGCTTCGTACGCTGAGTAAACGGTTAAAGTTTCACAAAGTCATGTATGAGAGTATTGTTCTCCTTTTAAAGGTCTAACAAAAAAGTCCGCGACAGCATATGTCTATCTTTTAAGGTTAGCTCACTATAACATATTTTTGCAAATTCTGAAATTTACCCAGAAACCTTTAAAGTTGGAGGGAGGGAAATCCTTTGTATATGATAAATGTAAGTACCGTGTTATCCCGAATTTAATGCGAGCGAAGCCGCGGGCAAAAGCTAGTAAACGATAATAATCTATACTAATATTATACAGCTGAAGAGTCTGTTTGTTTGTTTGAACGCGCTAATCGCAGGAACCAATTGAAACAAAAAAGTGAGTGAGAAAGAAATAGGCTATATATCATTTAGCTAAGTACAACAGGAGCGGCGCAGCTGATTGTTTCAAAATCGGGGGTATGTTTTTCTAAAGAGATCTTGCGCTACATAAACGGTTAAAGTGTCACAAAACTTAACCTTCTTTGCTGACCAAATTTGTTCTAAAAAAATGCATTATTTGCCGAGGTGTTTTCATAAACATGATAATAATCATTATCCAAATAAATACGAGTACGTTTTTAAGCACGAGTATTTAATTTAAACAAAATTGCCATTTATATCATTCGATTCAAATGAATATCTTAGAATATCGCAGCTTTAACTTAACTACGAAGTAGCGGGTTAAGCATTAGCCCAAAGCAACGACCACATACATAGTTGGCCCAAAGTAACTATTCCACGCGGATGAAGTCACGCGCAAAAGCTAGTAATTCATAATTAAGAATGCGGAAAGGAATGTCCAAAACAACATTGAGCAAACTACAGGTGTTTTTGTTATACAAAAATATCTCATCTTTGAAGACTGCAAAATAAAAGGAAATGTCAAAATCGGATGAGCTTGGGCTAAGCTGTTGTTTTGAATAGATATGTGCAATATATATATATTACACCCTTAGCCATAGAAGGTCCGGAATCCTACGAGAATACTATATCATATAATATTGTCAAAGCCATAATATATATTTGCTAGATAAAAACTTTTGATATTTTTTAATTAGTTGTAAGTTAGTTTTGTGAATGAGATAAAACTGATCTTCGCTTTAACCTATCGCAGATCACTGCTGGCATAGGTCTTCCCCATTTTGGTTTAGGAATTCTCCGATGTCCTCCGCAATCCTTTCCTTTATATTTTCTTATCTATTTTAAAGACATTTACGTTGTTGATTAACAATTATACCTTCAGATGTAAGATTATGAAATTGTCATCCGGTATTAAAAAATAGATACAAAAACATTTTAAGTCAATACATGTATTAGTGCGTTAAGTCTATGTAAACTGTCGCGTAATAATAGAACTAGAACAATCTACGGACACAAATAAATTTGATAATAGATAATTAATTTTGTAAACATTATTCAAGGGAGTACGAGTAAACAGCTGTTAATTATTCGGCGAACACTGATAAACTAACAAAGGGCCTTATCCGAATGCCCCATTTCTCATGCGGCCGCTGCCGGCTGGCTAATTGACAATTAATTAAAATATTAAATTATTGAGGATCGCATTGTCTACTTCTAGTAATCACATTCTCGGCATAATATCATAAACTTATCAATATTACTTGAAAATTAACTGAAGATTAGCTGTTGATTGACTTGGATGACATTATATATTCATTACAATAGTCGAATCTGTACAAGGTAGAATAATTTTCTGATTATTATTTTATTAGTTACGTGCAAAATGTTAATGATGTACGTAAGAACCTTAAAGGACCTAAATCGATCCCTGGGCACACCGCCTGTTAATAACTGAGGATTTTTTATTCAGTGAAGATCTATAGGAATGTGTACTGGTAGATCAACTAGCTTCTTTTATCATCAAAAGACACATTTAAGTGACTTGTGACGTCATGTTTTACGTAAGAAATGACGCACTAATTTATATATTTTTTTATAAAACTTAGCAATCAAGTTTTCGTTATGTTGATAATAAATTATAACATAGTTTAGGTATTCAGATGTAATAAATTTTATTGGCATTTTCATTTATTTTTTACCCAGTCAACATCGGTGTTTAATGTGTGTCTTTCTAACAATGTATCAAGTATGTTTTCTTTTCTAACAAATATTGTTTAATTGCCAACTACGCAGTTATGTATATCTCGTGATAAGGTTAACGTCAGTTTTT
>PQWD01006834.1:0-39178 GCA_019425675.1 Leucinodes orbonalis | reverse complement strand
GTAATGCGCACTGCACTAAGCTACCTTAGATTTGGTCAATCGTTTCTGGGGGAACCCTTAAGGGGCAATTAGTTAACTGTATCTCTACTTTTAAAAAAGGTACAATGCGTCTGTGCTAATATATCTACATTTTAGTATTGTTTATTTATAAAATCATAGACCACACATTCTAATGAATCAGTGTAAATTCTAACTAACTTTAATTGGTCAACGACTCAATGGCTTCCGAAACGAGAGACTTCCACCGGTCTCTATCTGCGCAACCTCTGCCCAGTTTGAATCCCGAGCTCACGCCTCCATCACAAATTCTAGACGAGGATAATTCTTTTTATTTTCCGTTTACCCATCACTTTACCCATCAAAGGCATTGAATACCTCATTAGAATATTAAACATAAGAACGTGGAATAAAAACATATAGGAATTTGTTATTTCGTTCTAGTTGAAATATGTATTCATTACACATGTATCAGTGGTGGTGTTAAACTTTGTGGAAGTGATAAGTACAATACTGAATATTGCACTTATCACTTCCACAAAGTTTTAAGGTTTTTTGCACTAACTGTGATGGTCTGATACATTATCCTGGTACAGTGTTAGCAAATAACTTAATCTAGTTAAGTAGAGATATATTGAATAGTATTGTATTTATTTAAAGAGCTTTCTATTAAGCTTAAAGTTATTTGGATTTATCTTTTTTTTTGTTACAGGCGAGCCAGCGAGTTCCGTATAACGTACAGCGACGTCCGCGCCTTCGACGACACCGACACGTTCGAGCACATCCTCAACGTGACGTCGCACAACGACGCATTGCTCGCGTACTACTATCTCGACAGTGATAATAAGGTTAGACGACCATAATGCACCCTTTATGACATTTTTCCTTAGATAAACAATAAACTGACTCGATCATCATCATCAGCTCATTAAACGTCCCCACCGAGGGGCACGAGCCTACCCGTATAGGGCGATTAGGCCTTAGTCGTCCACGCGGACCCAGTGCGGATTGGACGACTATACACAAACCTTCGAATCTCTTCGCAGGCGTGCATGAAGGTTTCCTCACGATGTTTTCCTTCACCGTAAGCGCGTCGGATAACGTATATATATATTCGAAAATTCGAAAATACATTTGGTACGTGTCGGGATTTGAACCTCAGCCCTCCCGGTAAGAAGGCAACAGTCCACACCATTGAGCCACCGACGCTCTCACTGACTCGATATCTATTTGTTCCATAAATAATAAATAAGGTGCACAATCTCACTGAAAAAGTGTCCGCGTCAAAAGTCTGGCCATAGCGACAGTTGGGCAGAATTTTTCATTCATTATCACGTCGCTCGCTACATGTCATGGTGATACAGTAGTATGCTCTTGCTTTTGATTTTGTACCCTTTTAATGACGCGTCAACGTCAAAATTGTAATGGAAATTTTATGTCATAAATATGACAATAAGTCAACGTATTTGTCATGCGGTTCGGACATATATTTCTTCGTAATTGTGCACCTAGTTAGTTTATTGTTTATTCGGGCGTTTTTCGGGTGGTCCTTATTATTTAACCTTTTTAGGGTTCCGTAGCCAAATGCCAAAAAACCTTATAGATTCGTCAAGTCTATCTGTCTGTCTGTCTGTCCGTCCGTCCGTTCGAATAATACGACCCCTTTTTTCTCCGAAACTATAAGCACTACACACTATTCAAACTTTGTAAGTATATGTATTCTGTGAACCGCTATTAGGTTTTAATAAGAAACTTGATTTTTTTAAATATATTTTGGGGTAGGTTCGGCCCATACATTGAACTGAACCTCAAACATTTTTTTTTTCATTGTACCCCCACGTGTGGAGTATCAATGTGGAAATCTTAAAAAATGGTATGGAGGTTTCTAATTTCATTTTTTAAATCAATTGAATAGTTTGGGCGAGAGACACTTCCAAAGTTGAAAACAGTGTGTGTGTCCCCCCCTAATTTCTAAACTAAGGGGGTGATGAAATCGAAAAAAATATATGATGTACATGACCATAAAATCTAACAACGAAATTTGGTTTGAACGATTTCTGGTGAGTAGTTTTTTTTATACGTCATAAACGGTGATCCATTATTTTTTCATATTATAGCTGTAGTAGGTGCCTAAGTAAATAAAAATAACCTCTAATCCACGTGCGAGTCCGACTCGCGCTTGGCCAATTTCTTTTTTTGATATAATTCTCGCTGTTGGCTGATAACTTTTACTATACATATAAACCTTCCCCTTAAATCACTCTATGTATTAAAAAACCGCATCAAAATCGGCTGCGTAGGTTTAAAGATTTAAGCGCACGTAGGGATTAGGGACATAGACACAAAAAAGGGACTTTGTATTATACTGTCTAGTGATTACTTCTTGTATAAATAATTAAATTTGATTTTTAGTCTACATGGCAATCTCACTTCGACATCGACAGATATACTTGAAGTATAATTTAAAAATTAAAATTGAACTCTGACCCATGACTAACAGTAAGTAGAACGCAGCACAACTAACGCAGCTGCGTCCACATATCGATAGCAGGCGCTTTTGTTTATTTGAACAAAGGGCCCGGCATTTTGTCATGACCATAAACACGAACTTTCTTTTATTCGGAACTTGAAACGGCTTTCTCATTATGAGGAAAAGCATTTCAGGTTGAGTTATTCAGAGGCAGTTTACAGTTGGTATGCACATAATTATGTTATCAGCTCTACTTCATCATCATCATTTACTGCTGAACGTAGACCTCCTTGACTTACACCCAGACTAATTCCTAGCAGTCGACGTCCATCTGCCACTCGTCTCCTTAAGCAGGTCATCTGGTTCGCAGTCGGCCTACGCTTCTTTTTCCGTTACGTGGGCGCTTTCTTTGTTAAATATTTAAAAAACAAATATCAGTATCGGTTGACACTTACCTATTTTAAGGATGAGAGCCATCTGCGCTCGCCAATTGCCCGGTGAAGCTGTAATGGCTATCTGCTATCGACAGCAGTAGTCAGTCCGAAAAAATCTTACCTATTTATTGATATATTGACGACCCATGTGGTTTAAGGGGTTCAGATGCCGGCTCCTACACCAAGGGTCCGGGTTCGATCGCGGAGCAGTACAAACATTTGTGTGCATGAACATGTCTGTTTGTATTAGTGTGGGTGTTTTCTATGTATAATATTTATTTACTTACAAAAAAATATGTATATAAGTATGTTTATCCGTTCAGTACCCACATTACGACTAAATGCTTAGTTCAGGACTAGATTCCACAAATCCGCACAGCCCGCTGTGGTGTCTCGTTCTTAATGCGCACCGCAAAGGAATGGAACTCTACCTCCTGATGTGTTCCCCGATCATTACAACCTGGCCGTCTTTAACGCAGGAATGAATAAGCTGTTTCTAGGCAGGCATGCTTGGCCGCATCATCACTTACAGGTGAGATGGCGATCAAATGTCTGCTTAAAGAAGATAAAAAAAAGATGGCGATGTGTGAATGTCAGCGAATATTAATTTATTATGTATTGTTGTTTGTCCAGATGAAAATGACGGAGATATACGACGTGACGGACGCGGACACGGACGCGGTGCAGTCGCCCAACGAGCGCGACCTGAACAAGCAACTCGAGTTCGACAACGACTGGTCGGCGGAGTTGATTGCTGACAATGGTCAGTGCCGTGCACTCCATATATGCGAATAATCAGCATACCTATATACCCTGTCCAGACAATCCGGACAATCCCCAACAAAGTCAAAGTCAAAAACATTTATTTCAAATTAGGCTTACAAAAAGCACTTATAAACGTCAAAAAATATACAAAAATATAATAAAAAATGACATATATGATTTCCACTTATTCGCCCATTATCCACTAAAGATTTGAAACCATAGGCGATCTGCTGTCATCAACAGCACTCATCATCATCATCAGCTCATTAAACGCCCCCACCGAGGGGCACGAGCCTACCCGTAAGGGTGTTTTAGGCCTTAGTCGTCCACGCGGGCTCATTACGAATTGGACGACTTTACGCACAACCTTTCAATCTCTTCGTAGGCATGCGCAGGTGTTCCTCACGATGTTTTCCTTCACCGTAAGAGCGTCGGATAATGTACATTTTCGAAAATTCGAAAACATATTGGTACGTGGCGGGATTTGAAGCACAGCCCTGCCGGTAGGAGGGTAACAGTCCCACACCATTGAGCCACCGACGCTCCCAAAATCGCGACGATCGGGCATCCGTCGGTGACGTTTGAATTAGATCCAATCATATTATAACGCATATGACACGGGACGGGTGGCAACCCTGCCATACCCTGTCCAGACAATCCGGAAAATCGCCAACATATATGATTTCCACTTATCCGCCGATTATCCACTACAGATTTGAAACTACAGACGATCTGCTGTCATCAACAGCACTCAATTTGACAAAAAAGTATTTTTTTTGCGATTAGTGTCACTTACTTTGCATACCCACTCATAATATCTGTGTACACTACTGACAATGGTACTTCTGTTTTCTCTTTCTCTCCGATGTCGTTTTCCTTCTCTCTCTTAAACTCCGTTTCCGTTTTCTCTCTCTCCCTCTCCCTATTGGTTGATTTTAATACCCACCAAATCGCATTGGGTGTTTGGTGGGTAACGGCCCGATCTCCCTTTGTCAATACAGTGTGGGAAGATCTATTCCCTGCAGAAGGAGATTCAAGACTGTTTGAATAAATTTAATTACACTAGAACACCGATTATCTCAATAATTCAAAGAATTACACGTAAGACGCGCAACGCAAAATCTTAATATCTTGCTTCTAGCATTCAATCAAAACAGCAATACATATGTCTTTTCATTGTATTGATATGAAAAATTATAAGAGCAGTTTCAACATTACAGACGACCTTGACCTGGACGATTTGGATGACGACGAGCTGGCCGATCGCAACCTATTCTCCGACCCGGAGAGCGAGTGGGCAACGTCTGGCGGTAACGAGAGTGACGCGGAGCAGCCCGAGGTAGACCAACGTCACGCCTGCTACGTCACATACGCCGAATGACATCCGCCGGGCTAGTAATCGGTCGTAGCACTGCGATAGATCGTAGCACTTCGACAGTTCGTAGCACCTGTAATTGCTCGTAGCACAGCGATAGTCCGTAGCACATGGCATAGATCGTAGCACTTGCTTGTAGAAAAGGTTGAGGTTGCTGTTTATGCAGCAGGCCGATCGCGTTATTTTAAAATAAAACATTACGATTTTAGTATGGGTGTAGTTACGATATCCTTCCGATCCTGTAATAGTTGACATTTTCGATATTCGGTATTGCCATGTTAAGTGTCAATTTCGCCTGAGCTAGCTGTCAAAAGATTGGCGCGATATGAAATTGACCAAAAAGTTGTATTTCGGTCCAAGTGTAGTTACGTTATAGCTGTCAAAATTTAGCGCTATCAGCCTGCAGTACAGTTGCCGTACTTCCAATAAACAATAGCACTTGTGCGTTGCGACAGCTCGTAAAAAGCGTTTAACTGCCTGTGCACTGCTGTCGTATTAGTAATAAACTCGTAGCACTTGTTCAATTCGCCATGTACCTCGTAACACTTGAGTGTTATGCCTTGTCCGTCGTAGCGTCTTTGCGTAACACCATGTACTCGATAGCAATTGTGCGTTACGCCATGTATATTGTAGCACATTATATACATTAATTCATGTACTTCGTAGTACATTTTCGTTACGAAATGTACCTCGTGGCATTTCGCGTTTTGCAATGTACATCTCAGCACTTGTGCGTTACGCCATGTACTCCGTAGCTCTTTTCGAGTTTTGAAATGAACCTCGTAGCACGTCGCGTTTTGCTATGTACCTTGTAGCACTTGTTACACAATGTACTTTGTAGCACTTGTAGCGTTACGCCATGTTCATTTTAGCACTGGTTTCGTCTGGTGTGTTTACCGTAACTCTGAATATACATTCCTATTAAAACAATAAAGTGTCGCAACTAACGATTCTTTGTATTGCAATATAGCCAAATAAAAAAACAGTTTTATTTATTGAACGCCAGATATACAGACCCCAAAGGAGATCTATCACTATCGCCTTGAGGTGACAATGGCGTTCAAAAGTGTATGTCTTCCGCATTAGTAGTATTAAAATAACATAATCATAGGTGTAATAAATGTGCGTGTGCTACGCGTAGTCCCGACACCAAAAATAAACCATTGTTGCCAGTTTTATAACCTTTATGACATTAACTTAACCTTGACATATATATATATATTAAAATAAAATCTTAAAAATCCACAATAAGGCGTAACATTAAAACACAGTTGAATGCATCAAGGCTATGTTGTATTCCTAGATTTCGTTAAATTAAAACCAATTTTTTATTGTTTATACTGGCAACATGGTATGAATGTGATATCATTATTTATTTAAAAGAAAATGCAAAAAAAAATAAAGAGACCAAACGAAAAATCTTAATTTTTAAGGATGCATCGATTGGACTCTCAATATATTGTAATGGAGTGTTTTGTTATTAGTGAGTTATGAAGGTAGGAATACCAAAAAGTGATTATTAATTAGTTCTTAAATTAGGTAAATGTAGGGTAAGTTCCTTTATTTCTCTGTCGATTACGGAGTTGGCACGAATAAGAGCCCCCGTTACAGCCTTTTCAATTTCACACAAAAATACTCTTCTGTTATGTCTTTAAGTATACTAGAAATCATAATAACCATAATTTGACAAGCGATTACTTGAAATGATGTTAAGCATAACTTTATTTACTCAATTTGTATTTTTTTTTAATTTAAATCAACTAGTAAAAAACCATAAAGTGTGCAATCTGCTCTTCTAAAATATATCTTCGAACTCTTTGACAAACATCACATAAAAATAAAAAAAAAACGTTATACGCACATTGCTAGCTTAACTAAAACACATCAGCTTAAAGAAATACTAATTTGAACTTCAAGTTCAAATTGTGTTAAATGAAAACCGTTAGGTTAAACATGTCTGTTGCAATATGATTGTTAAACAGTTATGCGTTTACATCTAGGGGATAAAAAGGACAATACAGGGAAATAAAGAATATACTTTATAATATATAAGTAATATTTTGGTGGTTGACTTGGTACTGAGTCGTCTGTAGGTACCACCGCAGTGCCAGATATCGTCCCGTGAAATAGTGATTTGAACTTCTGTTTCGGGGTGAGGGCACTGAATCTAGTAAAATTACCGGGTATAAAGAGACCTAATATCTGTTGTCTCGGGTGTCGGGTGCAGTTCGGCATTGGTGGAGAATAATGACTATTTATCAGTTGTTGGTCTCAATTTATGCTGCTTTGTCATGGTCAGGCGTATCACTTACCATTAGGTGAGCGTCCTGGCCGTCCTGTACACTTTGTAAAATAAATAAAAAAAAGGTGAAAGGTAATTAGTGTTGTAAGTAGCTATATTTCTAAACTATATAGTATAATGGCAGACATTATAATTTCTTACAGGTGAAAAAGTATTTATAAGAATGTGACACTTATACAGTTAATTAATGTGATAGCGCAATTTTCTTAATAAACTTAAGTTATATTAAAGGTGTATATTATATTTGTTACTGTTTTGTAATACTTCATTTTTATATAAATAGATTAAAAAATACAACGATATATCATAAATATTTCGCAATTTTTTAATAAAGCATGGGAATATTGCTCAAGTTTGGGTTCTCAAAAATTAAAGTTATCAGTGGAATACATATATTCGAGAACATTTTATATATTCGATTTCTGATTTAGTTTAGTGCCAAATTTTTTATAATGTTTGATTAAGGTGCCAAAATATGTTTATACTTTATTAAGACGAGATGAGATATCGTGTTTTTTGTTACCATCAAATGTTACCTGTGTATTTCATATAGTTATTAAATTATGCAAATATTGTTTGTTGACATAATTTTTAGAGGCCGTAGGCACTTAAAATATTTTCTTTTATAGTCCATTTCAACGAACCGGTCTTTATAGAAAAAAAGTAAAATAGTATAAATTTTGCTTCAAACAATTTATATTTTAGATCTAACCCTTCAAGAACTTATTTTTATACGAAACAGTGAAGTGGGTACCTTTTTTAATTAAATGTCAAGATGTCTTTTGTGTAAGCATTATAACTAGATTTAAAAATGTTTGTAACAACTTATTAAACAACACCAAAACATCGATTTAGACAAAGCTGCCTGCTGAACTGTTTTGAACTAGACTATTATTAATAGAAAAAATATTTCAGAATAAATTGTAAGGAGTATAAATGATAAAACTCTATAGATGTGATTGTTACTAAAAAGATCTAAGATACGATGTTATGTCATTAGAACTGTTCATGTGCTGTTTTGAACATATTTTTTATAAAAGATGTCACAAATATTCTAATAAACACCTTCTAGTAAAATATTTGTTTTAATTTTTATCCCAAAAATATTGATTTTGTAGGATTAACATAGCTCGCTGGATCAGCAAGTTGAAGTGGCAGTGAGTCGGTCATTTATGTCGCAGAACCGATGGCCAATGGAGCAGACGAGTCCTGGAGTGGAGACCGCGTCTTGGCAAGCGTAGCGTAGGACGCCTCCGGCCCGATGGACCGACGACTTGTAAAGTTCGCTGGTAGATCGGAGGAGGAAAGCGGAGGACCGGAATATCTGGTATAAATTGGAGGACTGCAACTAAAATATACAAGAGGTCCTAACTGAGACCCTTGAAGAACACCAGAAGTGAAACTGTACCTTATGTATACTGTATACTCATTATTTATTTCTTAATATAAACGAAAGTTATTGAATGAAGTTAAGCATAGTTGTCATGGCAATGGCTAAATTATAAGCCATAAAAATAGAAGTTGCAATTATTATAAATTGGAATGCACCGTTGATACCTGTTGGTACCATACGTATATGCTAGTGTATATGATTTAAAAATGTAACATTATTATTATGTTCCTTGTCATGGAATCGACATAGTATACTTGTTGCTAGCATTACTTTGTTTCCGCTACAAATATTTGAAAACATAATGAAAACTTCACCGAGATAACTGCCGAACCGAACGACTGGCTCTCTCTTCAACCCTCTACGAGCTTCAACCTATTGCAGGCCACTGCTGGGTAGGTTTCCCCTTTTTTTTCGCTGGCTGGTAATTGACAACGTTATTTAAACAATTAATCTGACTGACACATCTCTGTCATATCGGTTCTAATTTTAAACCCTGTCACTTTTTGAGCAATTATTCACCAAAATCATTATTTTATTAGCAAAAAATATTTCGCTGTTTCTAGCGAACGGCCGCGTTTTTGTAAATACAAGGATATCAAGACTGGATAGTTTTTTGATGGTTTTATTTTTTTGAACAAAATGGTTGGCAAAGGTGTTGAACCGAAAAGCAGCCGTATATTCCACCAGTGCTACTTGAAGTGCTGCAAGTTGCAGAACCTGACGCCCATCACCAATGTTATCCCATCGGGGAACGGGAAAGTGTTGGATTTTTGCGTGGACAGAATCAAATACGCGGACTGGCCTCCCATACTGAACGCGCTTAGCTGTGACCTAAGCTTGCACTCTGTATCGATTCGGTGCAGGCAACCGGTTAAGACTGGTATGTTGTGACTATATTATTCCATTAAAATACAACAATGTGTAGTTTTTAGGCCCTAAAAACTACACATTGTTACCCTAAAATTTAGGGCGTCACTAGATTCAACACGTAGTCCCAATAGTTGCATGACAATCATATCTAATGATTAACTATCATCATCATCAGCTCTTTATACGTCACCACCAAGGACATCTGCGCTCGCCAATTGCCCGGTCGCGGACCCAGTGCGGATTGGCCGCCTTCACGCACAACCTTTGATCTCTTCGCAGGCGCGCGCAGGTTTCCTCACGATGTTTTCCTTCATCGTAAGATAAACGTACATATAATTCCAAAAATTCGAAAACACATGTTACGTGGCGAGATTTAGACGTGCATCTTCCAGAACAGTCCACACTACTCCACACCGACAAGCCATCGAGCTCTATGCATGATTACCTATCATGCAATTATTAAATCCTGCGATTCACTGCAAGAAACTATTGTTTTTAAGTGGACAATGGAAATATTCGCCATCAAAGCGTGAAAAGTATTTGAAAATGAAAATATGAAACATCTTTTATTATTATCTTATACAGAATTACATTACAATGACTGGAATCTCCTTTTAAGTGTAATACCTGTGTTAGGAGACCTAAACTACGACGCTGAAGAAATTACTGATGCAAGAAAATAGAAAAATAATAGTCTTTACATTAGTTTCATGTTTGTAGTTCTAGAACATATAGATTGTGAGCGGCTGGCGAAGACGGTTAACAAGCGTGCAGTGATCCTTACAAACTTTATGCTGACCAACCTAGTGGAAGCTACCGCTCAGTTACTTTCAAACACCACATTACTCACCTCGCTGTTGCTGGAAGGGCTGCCGTTGAAGATACCATACCTTACCCCACTTTGCGAGGTAAACTTGTTAAATCAAGAACACGCGTTGAACGATTTGGAAGGTTTAGTATGCTTTAGCTTTTTTGCATAAAATTAGGTAATTATAGAAGCTCTAACCTGCAGCAAAAGATAAAAATGTCGAACTGAAAACCTTTTGTGATTTTTCCATATCTTAAAGATATAAATTATTTGCAAATCTTATAATTTTTTTTTGTTATTTCGTAAACGACTTAATAATAAACATTAAAATAGGTACTTACATGGAAAAAGAGCTCGAAGACGTTGCAGCTAGCACGTTTGATTAATAATTGCCCAAATCAAGGGTTGCAAAATTCGGTCATCGGATTGGTAACTGGAAAACATCATCTCAAGATCTTCAAAAGGCACGCTTAACCGTTGTTCGTGATACACTATTACTACCTGTAGTACTAACCGACCAATTGACATCTAGCCTACGTGATGTCTATCTCTTCAACCTATCGCCGTCCACTGTGCTGGACTTGGTCTTCCCCATTCTGCGCCAGATATCCTAAATCCTCCACTTTTCTCATCCAGTCCCACCAGCGACTTTCCACAAGTCGTTTGTCCATTTGGCCGGAGGGCGGTCTATGCTACGCTTGCTAAGATGCAGTCACCACTTTAGAACTTTTTTAGTTTTCTAACGAATATTATCAAATTTGATTTCTATGGAAAACCCCTAACATGGCTTGCTTCATTGCACATTGAGTGACTTTAAACTTTTGAACTAATTCAGCAGGCAGTGTTATGTTCGTACGGGTAGGTCGCATTAGTCAAAGACATATTTACGGCGCAATATCCCCACAGCCACATCCATGCTGTGTGGGCTAGCATATACCCTGCAGAGTGGAGTTATAGGCTGATTTAGGATTCCCTGTATTCGAACCAAACGTTTCGGGTTTACTTTCAGTAAGGGTACTGCAAATGAATGCAATGATCTGCCTGCGTCTGTTTTTCCGGCCACATATAACTCTGTAGCAAAAAACGACTGAATAGGCTTTTACTGGGCAAATTCTTAGATCATGCCTCTTCCACCAGGAAGAGGCATGATCTAAGATATGATCTAATCTAAGATATGAGATATGATCTAAGACATGACCTGTGCTCAAGAGCAAGCCTACTTTAAATATAAAAAAGGATTAATGATTTCGTCCAGGCGTTGCTAACAAACAACTCTCTCCAACATCTGTATTTGCCGCGCTGCCTGATTGGCGACGCGGGGTGCCTAGCCGTGTGCAAAGCGGTTCGATGCCTCCCCAACATACTAACGCTTGACCTCACTGGCTGCGAGCTGACGGCCCTGGGTGCTGGCTATATTGCTGAATTAATTAAGGTTTGTTGAACAGCTACCTTGAAGACAATGATGTCATTATTTTTTCAACAACAAGCTTGAAAAGTTATAAAAGGGGAGTCAAAATATTAACCAGGGCACATGTTCTTGATGCAACATTTTATTTTAAATCAGTTAAATTTAAGATAAAACAAAATAGATAATAGGTATTAAAAATACAAATCATGTAAGGGAATGTTAAAACTATGTAAGTATTATGAAATCTTTAGGCGTTTGTAGAATAGGCCGGCTTGAATAAGAAAGGAATCAAACTCAAAATGATATCTGGCAATGTTGACTAAGTAGAGCTGAAATATTTCTGTAAACAATATTTAACTGTATGGTATGCTTCTACGCACCAGTATCAAAAGATCCACCGATACAGCGAAAACTGGATTCACACGCTTCGCTACCGGTTGCCGGAGTTGGACACGATGGCCGGCTTGCGACGCATCACGCTCTGCGGTAATGCGCAGCTCGGCGACGCTGGTGCTAGTAAGCTGTTCGACGTGCTAGCCGACGACTTGTGGATCAAGGGTTTGTTGCAATAAGTAACGTAAATTAGTTTATAGTAGTAGCAACTGCTTCCGTAGTGTAGTGGGTACAACATCGGCTGTGTGAAACGGAGGTCGTGCCTTCGAATACCAGGGGGAACAACACTATGCGATTGTCCAAAAAGAAAGATGATTCCGTGCATCGTCTTGGCTAAAACCCTAGAATGGGACCGCATGATGAGTAACGGACTCATCTCCCATAGCTATGCTCAAGGCCAGTGGCCTGCAGTGGGTCATTATATGCTGATGATGATAGTAGTAGTAGTTTTTGTATGGGAGGGCACCGAATGGGCGAGATACAACGCGCGCTTCATGTTAACAAAGCGAAGTTACCGAAGGTGCCTACCAAATCCCTTTCCTATCACTATTTTTCCTTTTCTCTCTCCATGTTTAATGGTTGGCGACGCATAGTTGCGTCTTCGGAGTTGCGAATGTCTATGGGTAGCAGTATCGATCTGGTGAAGTGTCTGCTCGTTCCCCTTAAAAATCTAAATCTTGGTATCGAAGTCACATAAATAAGCCAATTTCGTTTTGTTGTACAGCTGTAGATGTTCAGAACTGTGGATTAACAGAACAGAGTGCTGAAATCGCTCTGAAAATGATGAACTCTAATACCACCCTGGTGATCTTAGACTTGAGGCATAATATTGACATTAGCATCGAGTCGTTGTCTAAATTGAGAGCTGCTCTTAGACAAAATGACCGTGGATCAACAGGACAAGTATGTTTTATCTTTTTTGGATTAGCATCAGTTTTGCGAATCTTTTGATAAACGGGTAGTGATAGACTTACCCCTCCTCAATAATGGATAGGAATTGGACCATAACAAACAAGTTAAAATACAGCAGCAAATTCACGCAAAGCAAAGCTTTGAGGCAAATGCATTGAGGGATCTTAGTGCATTGAATTCTCTTTTACAATATCTTGTTTCTTAAAATGTATGATTTTTTGTAGTGTTTATATATTTTTTCAGTACTCATGGCTTGGCAACGTAAGTGGATGTTCAAGTGATGGCAGATCGGTTAAATCTATTGCTTCCAAGTCAGTAGTTTGAATGAATACTTTGATTTATAAATTATAATTGTCAAACAATTTTAAAACATTTTACGATTTCAGGAATGGAATAATAAAAGACCGAATCCCATCAATTGGTAGAAATGGCCCAGTCAAGTATGTCAATAAGACTAACGTGGTTAAGAAAGAGAAGTATGTTGTTTATCCCTCAAATACTTAGGTATACATCTACCTATCGAACTGTGTAAAAAATATTTTCTTTTTCTCTTAATATGCAGGGATTACTCCGAAGTATTAGAAGAGCAACTTCAAGAAGAAATTTCTCATCGGCAGCAGCTTGAAGAGCTAAACTTACAGCTCGTTGATCAGATGAAACAGCTTAAACAGCAGCAAATAAGATTATGGGCACATGGCGCTATATCATCAGGTAAATTAGATTTGAAGTAAATAACTATAGTTTTGAATATCTTTCACCTTTCCTGCACAGTCATTTTTATGATTTTGGCTATCCTTTTAAAGTTAATGTATGTTACTTTTAACGATAGTTTTATGTATTAAAAACATTAATTCTTCTATGTTGCCTAAAAATATTTTAGCAAAACAATATTTTTTAATAAAAGCCTGATAATGCAAAGATGCAGCACAGACTGGTGTGTTTGGCTGGGGCTACGAAAGTTGTTAGGGTATTCCTAATAAATATAATGTTTGCACAATACATCTTCCACGATATGTTCTTTATGTAATAATCGTTATGATTGCGTTATTTCTCCATTCCTTTAATTTTTTTTAGCTATATCTAAAAGTAAAAGACGATTGTGGAACTAGTAACAGGTTATGTCCAGGTTCCGAGCAGTCGTTCCAGGCGAGCTCACGATCCGGAGACCTTTCTACTAGCTCGGGCTCTACCAGCTCGGTGCCTATTGACCAGAATACGCTCTCATATATACAACAAGCATTTAAAGACATCTATGCTTTTATCAAGAACAATCAGTGTCATGGGTTAGTTTACTTTGACGACATTATCATATTTATAATCGGCAAACACAAAAACAAAGCAAATAGATTAAGTATCAATTTAAATATAGGTCCTGAATATAATAATTTTAATAACTTCAAGTCAAATAGAGTAAATACCCCTTCGATCACCGCAGTCAGATCAATCCAACAGATAAAATATTTGTATTTGTATATTGTGTCCGTTGATCAAAGGTTTAGCAACATAAATAAAAAAAATACTTTGAACGTTGGGTTTTCGTCATCAATTAACTCGTTGTAAAACACTTTATAACCTACAGCTAACTTCTGTAATTCTAGCCAATGTCTTCATGAGACAACAAAAGAGAGACAGCTTGAACAGCCGCTGGAAGGGGATATTGAGGTGACAGAGATCGAAGAGTACGTGGAATCAAGTGAACTTCGCATCAACATGATTCCAAAGAAAGCACAGAGTACGCATATAAAGATAACAGACAACGTAAAGATGAACAAGCTGACCAAGTCGGCTCACTTACTAAGGGACAAGCAACCGCGGGTAGAACGTGCCAGGGATAGCATACACATGGTAAGTCAAAAATGGATATTAAACTATGAAAGGCAACTGCTGCTTGCGACTGTATACTAGAATCGGAACACAATACACAGGTGCTAAATAAAATATTAACCTGTTTGTTACCTACCTACAAGTACCTAGTTCCAATTTTTAAAATTATTTTAGCGGGTGGAGAAAGCTTGAATATAGAATGAGTAATCAGTCAAATGGAAATACACGTGCATACGTGAACGTTAGGCGTTCATATCGTATATAATGTGTTGTCTTTTATGTCAGTTTTTGCCTCGAGCTTTTCTGAGGGTTAATTATACTGATGGTCAAAACGGACGTTTCCATGTAAACGTTCACAAATAGAAGGAGTACCTACGTTACCTACAGATTTCCCACCATATGATTTTCTGATTCATCCGAGTAACGTCTAACGAGCAAAGTCTACTCTTCTTCGGATTTGATCCCAAAAATTATAACAAAATCGGGATAAATATCAATGTTTTTTCACAGAAACCAGAAATGTTCGAGAGACGTATGGGGGACACAAAAAGTTCACATGGTGATGATCAAAGCATAGCAGAAGATATGTCAAAGGCGCAAGTCAAACTTAAAAAGTGGAAGAACAGCAACGAACACCTCGCGGTTAGTGTATTGGTTTGGCAATTGATTGTTGAAATAGAAAAAGTTGTTACAGTGAAATCAATACGAATGTCAGAAAGTCACGAGTACATGGACGAATTCGCATCTTATCATCTAGATTAACTCGATATTGTTTTAACCGATCAACCTGAAACAGCTTTACCATTACCTGCCATTAGGCAGGAAAATTATGACTAAGTAATGTTTTAGAAAATTTAGTTCAAGCAAGTATTATATGCAGCATTAAATAACTGTTTTCGTTAATAAAGTAGGTATATTATTATCATCTTAATCGTTTTTGTTTTACCTCCGTAGTCTTCACAATGTTCGAATCAAATTCCATGGGGATACGTCACAGTGCGATGATTCCGTGCTCCGGGCACGTTTAGTAGTCCCCGGCTACAATCTAAGTATGGTATAGAAGTTGACAAACATCAATATTTATTGCGCCTCGTGAGTTGCGGCCCTATTTCCCATAACTGTGCGGGAAGGCCTGCCCTACAGTGGGTTGATATAGGCTGATGTTTATTTAGAAGTCATCGTACGCTAGTAGCGGTAGCAGTGTGGTGAGCGACTCGTCGGATACGCTGTGCGCCACCGCGCCCAACCCCCGGGACGCCTTTGCTTCCGACGATGACAGCGCGTGAACCATTTTACACGTTTATTTATTAACAAGTTTACGTATGAAGAATAAAGCTGTTGGTTTAATAATTTTGTTTTATTTTGTCTTTGATAAAATGAGAGATGCCCGAAAGACTTCTATCTCATTGGATGAAATTTCAAGAAACTTTGTTTTGTTTCAGCTATATAAAAATTTACTTGGTTAGGCTTTAGGATGGTCCATTTAAGGATTAGCATCAGGATGGCCGGTCATTAGATGTTTTTATTGTTGAAGTTATGACCAATAATTGCTTACATAAGTAGGCAATTGGTTCCATCTCATTTTAGAATAAATGTTGGCCAGCCACTTAGCTGTGATACTTTAAGTGCGTGCAATGGCTAAGTAATCCATTGGACAGAATTTAGTGCCCATTTGGTTCCGTCAAGCTTTGAAAACTCCGCACCTCAAGCTTGCTAATGACATCTTGACGTTATGTATCTCGCTCTCTCTCTCTTCAACCTATCGCAGTCTACTGCTAGACATAGGTCTCCCTTATTTTGCTCCCGATATTCCGGTCTCTGCTTTCCTCATCCTGCTCTACCAGCGACATTTTGTCAGTCCATCGGGCCGGAGGGCGTACTACGCTATGCTTGTCAAGTCGCGGTCTCTCCAGAACTCCTTATTGAGTATTTAGATATTATTAAAAAGTTGCCTGTGTTTTGACAAGCATTTGCTCAGATAAGAATTATTAAAGTGATTGTTGATTAGATGTTAAGGTAACTATTACTGTATACAACTAATTTACATTTTAAACTGTTCAGATGTATTTGGTCACCTAGTCTGGTAATATATATCTGATGGTGCCTGTACCAGGCCACTTATTATTGTTACTAAAATGGCGTCAGTATGTATATACCAATGATATTCTGTACATATAAATGTAGATACGACATCCATGCCTCAAAAACGAACCGCGAAGAGAGTACAGTTTGTACTTTTTTGTTTAGGTAAATGTGAGTGACAGCACCATACACATAATGTGTGCTGTAACTTCATCAGAACACTTTTTTGGATTGTTTTTTTTTATCATTGTGTATAAAATCTAAATTGTTTAAAAAACATCCTTTTCTGTATTCTTTATTTTCTAATAATATTTATATTAATAAAAACTATTCAACATGACCTAACTGGCCTTCTTTGAATCAATATTTGCACTCTTCTGTTGCAACTTGGTGATCATTAGCTTTTCTTTGGCCTCCTTGCGAGCTTGTTTCTCTAGTTTTTCTGTTCTTTCTCTCTCTTTGCCAGCATTTCTTGGAATCTCTCATCTCTAGGGTCTAATGTAAAACCAAAATGTCTTCTGACTTCTTCCACCAAACGCTCCTTCTTGGCCTTGAAACAAAGACAAATTTTGTTAAATTTACCAAAAATAAAAAAATAAACTTGGAACTAATATCACAGGTTCAATGCTTAGTTTGGGATACAATGGTATGTCAGTAGATATTTACTATTTATTTTTTTTATATTAGTAGTATAGACAAATATACCTTAGCGGCTTGCACTTCAGATGCCTTCTTGTTAATTTTGTCATTAAGTTCTTTCTTCCACTGGTCGAGTTTAGCAAACTTCACTGCCAAGTCCTGTTCCCTTGTCTCTATCCTCTGTTGAGCAGCTTGCCTTTTTTCTGCTGCAGCATCCATCATCTGTTTGATTGTAAATGGAAAAGCTACAGATTCATACTCAATTGTATCTTGGATATCTTGTTTGGAAGGCCAGCATAAACCTGAAATTACGAGTAATAATATAAGCATTTATGCAGATTTTTATAAGTTTTCATGAGACAAAACACGTCGAGATACTTACTTGGATTAACTCCACTTGTAATTCCATAGGTTCCATACATTTTTCTGTGGTACTTAACAGTCAAATGACTCAGATGTTTTGGCTCTTCGTATGGTCTCCGTCCACCTTCTAGATTGTAGTGGGCTTGAGAAAGCCGGGAGACATTACGCTTCTTTGTTATTTCAGCTTCTCTAGCTTCATCGCTATCGTCTGTTAACACTTGCTCATTTTGTTCTACTGCTTCTGATGGAGTGCTGGAGAAACGACATAAAGTAGCGATAAAATTGGGTTTCCGAATTCTTGTTGTCACAAACAGGTTCATTTTCGTTTAATATAAATATTGCAAATAAAATACTTTTTTTGAGGTTATTTGTTATGAAGTTTTATGTAATGTCAAATTTGATATTTTATTATAATTTTCTCCGTTTTTTTGGCATTAGTTGATTTTGAAATTATCCAAATCATTATAATAAGTTGTTTTGTTGATTTGAGGGTAGTCCGTTGGTAAAATTTTTATTTTATGTTCTTATACATCGGAATATGTACTCATATTATTTTTATATTTCAAGATTGTTTTAATTCTATTTTATTACCTGAATGAATAAAGGTATATAAATTAAATGGTGAGCAACAATTAAATAGCTACTGCAACAGTGATAAAAATTAATAGGGTATTATAATTTAAATGAATTTACAAATTATGAGATAATAAATTCTTGAAAACAAAAACTCTGGCAATGACAAGTGTGAAATGACAGCAAACTTCATTATTCGTGCGTTCCTAATTCGTTCGTCTACTTTGTCTCTGGTTATCGACGTTTACTTCCTATATTTTATAATCAGTTCTCGTAATTTAAATAAAAATGGACGATTTTGGCGACAATTTCGTTCAACCGGACGTCGATCCAGCTGCAGAATTCTTAGCCCGCGAACAAAACCAGCTAGCAGGTTTGGAAGACGAGCTGGAAACTAGTGCTCCGCCCCCTGTTCTCTCCTCCAGTTCCAATGGTTTAGTGGATGATTTTGTGGGTAAGTTGTTCAATAAAATTATGAGATCATTAGGTTTTGTACAATTGTAGTGTTATGACTTATGATCAATTTTCTATTGATTGTGGTTTACGTACCTACTTTTTGTATTGCCAGAAGTTCCAAGTGCAGCAAGCTTTGAAGCAAATGGCCTACTTGACGAGGAACCAGCCCCGGTTTCCGTTTTCAAACAGGAACGAGAGGAGCCAGAGAAAATAAAGATTTGGAGAGAAGAGCAGAAAAAAAGATTGGAAGAAAAAGGTAACATGTGATGAGTCATTATTAATTTATTTTTATTTGAATACTAGTATGTATTGCTTCAAAATCTGTAATATATAAACTAACATCATGAATATTTTCAAAGATGCTGAAGAAGAAAAGAAAAAGGAGGAGATGCTAAAAATAGCTAAAAAGGAACTAGAAGACTGGTACAAAACACATGAAGAGCAGATAGCCAAAACCAAAGCAGCAAACAGGTAATTTTATTTAATTTTATAATTGATAGTCTTTAACTTGAAACTTGTTCTTTAAAAAAAAATCCACTGATTAGCTGGGATTGCATTTTTGCAAACAAAATATTCAATAAAATATCTCTATAACCATTTAAGCTTTTTTTATAAATTAAACTTAAATATTGATAAAACATATAAAAATTATATTATTTGTTATGTTCTAATGAATGAAATTTTCTTTTCAATGCTCTCAGGGAGTCTGCTAAGTGAGTAAATCAGCATATACCATGACTTTTATACAGTTCAACTAACTTGTAACATTTTTTGGTGAAGGACATACTTGTTTGGTTGTCTTTGGTCTAGGTATTTATTTTCATTGAAACGAAATGGTTATTTATGTTATTATTAACATGTCAAAGAAATCAACAAATATTGTGATTATTGAGTTTTTCTTTAGGTTATTCATTCATGAATAATTATGGTGTTCTTTCAGTCTGTTTTGGGCTGGTTACTGTGAAAAATATTAACTATTTTAAATTAATACATTACAAATAAATCTCATATCATGGGAAACATTGTGTTATGGCCATATTAACAATTGCAGTTTTAACAATAATTTTTCATCACCACATTGGTAAAGATTACATTAAATTATCATTTTGGGCTGGATTCCACATTTTTAATTTCTATTTGATTATGTGAAAACGGTAAACTACCACTGAGGCTTTAGTCAATCTCATCAGAGCTTTGATGACCTACCAAAATGAATTGGACCAGCACTGTGGGTTTTTTATTTAAAGTCCGTTAATTACAAAAGTCATTGTATGCAAGCTTTGTCACATAAAGGTATTTTGTGAGGATTTGAGTATATCATCTTATCACACAACTTCTGGGATCTAAGCCAACATCACTAAGAATTTGGTAACCCACCAGCATGCATAGGACCAGGCTGTCAAAAAATGTGGGACAGTCATAGTTTGGCATGATTGGGCGGCGTTAAGGTCTTTTTCCTGTCATGTGGGTTTGCATCCACACGTTGGTTACGTCCATATATATCTGTGGGTAACATGCAAACCAAAAAAATATTCCATGTGGTGCATACTGCTAACAGAAACATTTGTGTTCAGTATGGATTTTCTCGAAATAAAAAGCTTTTATTTGTCTGTGTTTTGAGACTAAAGTAGCTTTTGAGCCTCTAGTATATCAATACGTGCGGGCGAACCGCCCTCACTTGCACCGAACCCCGAACGCGAACAGGACAGTCAGGACACTCACCTGATAGAAAGGGATATGCATGATCATGACAGAGTGGCATTGAGTAAGACCAACAACCGTTAAACAGTAAATTCTACATTAAGTCGGACTGCACCCGTTTACCGAAAAGACCCATGTTACGTCTCTTATACCCGGTAATTTTACTAGCTACAGTGCCCTCATCCCGGAAAATAGAAGTGCAAGACACTTCTATTTCACCAGATGATATCTAGCACTGCGGTGCAAACTACCTTGGCGACTCAGTACTGAGTCTACCACCTAGTTAATTGTTCTAAATACAGCATTGTTTTACACACAAAAGTTAATGGACCTAAATAAAACAGAATTACATAACTCAATCAATAAACAGGAATGCTGAGAGACACTGGCAAGGGTTCGAGCGCGGTGGAAGATGGTAACGAGTGGGCGGCGTGGCCGAGCTCTGCGACTTCGGACCGCGGCGTGGCGCGATGTTGCTTCGCTGCGCTCCATCGTTTTGCAGCTGAACAGGCGGGAGTGCGGCCAAAACACCTCCGCGTGCTGCCAAGTGAGTTGTATTTCGTTCTGCTTGTAATTTGGTTATTAGAGTTGACACTAGGGTTTCTCTTCGAGAATTCTCGAACCGAGAATTCCCGGGAAATTTTGCCTTACTCGAGACGAGAAAAAAGTGGTCGAGAAATCGAGAAATTCAGTCAAAAATTAAAAACTTGATAACGCGCTTGCGTTCTCGTTGCGGCTCTGCCACGCGTCGTGCGAAATTAAATGAAATAATTTGTCCTATTAGAGGAGGGCCGAAATTGATATTTCACACGGTCGTTTGTAATTATATTAGATTTGAGTTCCTCTCAGGACAGACCCGCTAATTACGTTTTGAAAACGTTTTCTAATACGTTTATACTAGAGTACATAAAGAAAACGAACGTTGTTTTCTCCTTGTCTGGAAACTTTGTGACAAAAATACGCAAACCGATTGTCAGATGATGCTATAAATGCCCTTGTATTTTTAAAGGCTTTTTTCTTAATGATAACGTGACATCGTGGGTTAGCTTTTTGAAGCAGTTTCCGCTTAAATTTGTGATTGTAATTGGTCTTAAGATTTTTAATGATTATTAGATTTTATGTTAACTTACGAAAGAAAAGACTCCATTTACTATAACAAATATTGAAAAGTTGATACAAAGACTAAAACTAAGGACATGTACCTTACTGTCACTCGTAATTATTAAGCTAGTCTGATTGTTATTTTTTATAAGGATTAAACTGTCGTTTTATGCTACGTAATTGAAAAGTTTGTAGTACAGGATTGAGACTAAAAATAAATTATTTAGTATGTAAGGTACTAAGTTTCATTGTGGTGACATGATGACATTGTTTTAGAAGAATTTTATTGTTTTTTTTTTTTAAAGAAAAAGACTATTTAGCTATATTTGTTTGTAGAAACTAGAAATAATGATAAGAAGATCTCGCTCGAGTTTTTCGCTTAATTAAAGTTTTCTTAGTTAAATTAAAACTCACATGAAACTAAAATAAACGTTGGTCATTGATAAACTGTTGAATATTGCAATAAAAGTATAGTTTTATTGTTAAATCAAATATGTTTTGAGCTTTTCAATATTTCTCGAAACCCGAGAATTCCGGGAAATAGTGGTCGAGAAATTCTCGTGCTCCGAGAAATAAAAAAGGCGAGAAATGAGAAACCTATTGACACAGACAGTTTGGAGCTTTCGATCAACATAAAAGCTAGATGCACCAATCAGATACGGAGCATCAACCAAAAAGTTAAGTGTGCAAAAGTGTACACACCAATTTTTAAAGGGATCTACTCGCACACAATGTAAATACAGAAAGTGTTTGACTTTGAAATATAAAGCCTCATATTCAAATCTTTATTGCCTCATTGATTTTGTAATTGGTCCTGTCCAAATATCATTCATTTCTATTTTCTGCTTATTTGTTTAACACAAGTTCCTGTGTTGATTACCATGTCGAAAACAAGATTAAAATAATACTTTAAATTAATATAATTTTAATTTATTTTCTAAATATAAAAACAATCTCTTTAATTTCAGGGCATAATCAAGAACACTAGCCTGAACCTATAGGCCAATACAATAAAATGTACTCCATACTTCAAAACAATGTTGCAATATACAAATATCTTAATATACTAAGGAGCATGTTACAACCCTGTTAAAGCTTGTTGTATGAACACTGGAATGTAATACAATTCTCATGTATTATGTTATTTATTAAAATTATTATTTTATATAATGTTAAATAATAAGTTCTAACTTTTTTGGGAGACTAGTTAGAGGTTTCTTTATTTTGAACATAGTATTATAAATAAAAATCATTCCAAAAGAACTATTGTCTACAATTACTTTATGGCTTTAAATCCCGTGCTATATCTATGTGTTTTCTCTTGTAAATTTTTTCTATTACTTGTAATAGCAGGTACATTAAACTTATGACTAATAAGAATGGCCATACGCCACTCGTCAAATAATTGCGTAACTGTAAGCCCAATGGTTTGTTCTTATTTAATGAGATCTTATCATATACCATTTCAGTTCTTCGTGATATGTCTATCCAATTGTACATCTTCCTCACCATTTTATTGCATTCATATGGACATAATATTTTCCCTTCCCTTATATCTTTCATAGCTTGATCAATGCCTTCAACTAAACTAGCAACAGTTGGCTCTGTCAGGTAAATCATATTGCTGGGGAGTACCTCGGGAATGCCACCCACTTTAGTAGAAACCACTTTGAGACCACATGATGCTGCCTCAACAATTGCCATGCAGTAAGCTTCAGTTAAAGATGTATTCAGAAATATATCACCTTTTACGAGAACTTCTCTAACTTCAGAGTGTGGGAGACTCCCCAGTAATGTAACACAGTGCTGGAATCCCTTTTCTCTTATTTCTTGGAGGAGCCACATTTTTGGACCATCACCTCCAATTATAAATCGCAAGTTAGGATACCTAGGACACATGTCTGCTATCACAGCAGCCATTAGATCAACACCTTTCCTATAAACAAGCCTAGAAATTATAACAATAGTTACAAAATTTGGATCCCTCTTACTGGGATCAGGAGTGAAAGAGTATGCATCTACTGCATTTGGAATAACGGAAACTTTGTGTGCTTTTACTTTGGCTCTAAGAACAGTATTTTCTTTGCCTGTGTGGGACACACATATACAATGATCACACTCACATAGGCACATCTGTAAATACTTATTAGTTAATACTGCAGACATATCAGCAAAACCAAAAAGACTGTGGTCAGTAAATACTGTTTTTAATCCCATCAATTTACCTATTATAGAAACTTCATGGCCCATTACACTAAAAGCTGAATGAGCATGAACTATTTGAACACATTCTCTAATTAAAATATACCTAACTAGCGCTATGTTACATATCATTGTTGGTAGTGCACATTGTGCATACATCACAGTTACTGGAAGGTAGTAAACCTTTAAACCTGCTGTAAGGTAGCGGATTCCTACTCTCTTCCCATAAGAGTGAGTAACAACAATAACTTTGTGACCTCTTTTGATTAAACATTGTGACAAGTTGAATATGTGCTCCTCTATCCCCAGTATTTGGGTAGAAAAAATCGACGCCATACATATAACATATCTTTTCTTTTTTCCTTTTAACTGTTCCTGAAAGAAAAATAATCATTAAGAATTTAGAAAAATGCCTGCATCTGGAAGATATGTACAAGTACTTACACCTTGCATGTTAAAATTAGACTATTATCCTAAATGTGGTTCAAAATCATAAAATTATCCAAATTGAAAAGCCTGTACTGCACACTCCATTGGCTTCATTTTTGTCCACAATTTTTAGAGGAATCTATTAATGATGAGACTGACAGCCGAATAAGGCATCAGCTGGTTGGCTAGGAAACTGATGTTTCTGATACAGGGTTGCCAACCCTGAAACAAAATTCCTCGTACTTATGCAGCTAAAAATCTCGTACTTTGACTTTCGAACCTCATACATCTAAAAAAACGCATTTATCATTAAAAATATTAAATAAAATAAACATGTCCTATCTTCTAACTAAAAAAACATCACTTTAATTGAGTGATAGAAATGACTAATGCGGAGAACATTATTTTTATCAATCGTGGTTTTCCCGGTTGATATAGGTACTTACTACAGTCTGCAGACAATGATCGCCTGAATACGAACAATCGTTTTTTTTGTCACTAGTTTTTAATATGTAGCATGTTCATATTACAAAATCTCGTACATAATTGAATGAGGTTGATAGTGTCTCGTACGGAAGACCACGAATCTCGTATTTGTACGAGGAACCTCGTACGTTTGGCGATATTTGTTTGTTCTGATTAGAGTCCTTAATATATTGTAAAGTTTTGATTACTCCGAGTGTCCATCAACGAAATATAGTTATCTCTAGCTAAAGGCTAAAGTAGCTAAGTTGGTAACACTGAAGTGACTGAATCTGGATTTCCTTTTATCTGTATTATCTATGATCTGGATCTGTCAGCAGCAGGCAGATGACATTATCAGAATTGTAGGTTATGTTTATGATAACATACAAAAATTGTAGATCTTTTGCTAAAATTAACACAATATACCATGGAAGATGAAAAGAAAATGGAAAGGAAAAAGAAAAGGTTTGCTGCAAGATTAAAAAGTTCTAAAGGAATAATATGCACCGAAGATGTTACATCTGTAAGTTATTAGCATGTTTTCTGTTTTAATTTATAAATGTTGTATATGTACCTAATATCAACCTTTCAAGTTACTTATAATTTTTCGTACAAGTAAGCTATTCAAGTTTGTCGAAAAACATAGTAATTTTTTCAATACTAAAGAAAGAATGTTTATTTTTTATTACTATTATTTTTTGTTTATTTTCAGAACATAATTCTGTGCAATGCAGGTCAAGCAATAGGATTGGAAAAAAGTGCAATAATCGAACTTGTGAACAAATTAGGTGGTGAATTGCAAAATCCAAAATTTATAGCACAAAAAGGAGAGACACATTCATTTCTAAGTTTTACGTCTTCTGAAGAGGCAGCAAAATTTTTTGAAACTTATAATGGAAAGCCAATATTGAACAAAACCAGTACTCCAATATATATGAGTTATGTAGATAGTGGTATGTTTAACATATTGATATTTTACTGGGCCCAAAAAATTTAAAAAAATGTTTTTTTTTTCCAATATAATTCAGTATTTGACTCCACTAATTGTTGACGCACTTTTTATGAACTGTCAAAAAGGAACGTTTCCATATATTTTGGATGAGATTATTGAAATGTGACGTCATTGCTCACTAACATCAATTGACCTAATATTTATTGGTTTCAGTGTATTTAAAAATACAATATTGCAAAAAAACAAAAGTGATCAATGAAACGATATGTAAAATAAAGTGTACTTTTATGAAAATAAGGTTTGGTATTATATTGCGAATGGTGGAGAATACCGAATCCTGTGACTTCATATCATTCTATTGTTTCTCTTATTTTATTAATCAAATTAATTTAAATTGACAACTTTTAGTATTATCTTAAAGATAAAATATATTATGAAATTATGATTAGTAATCAATCTATGATTTTTAGAGTTTTGTTCTTATCAACAACTAAATCTTATAAGGATCTCTTTTTCAGTACCAAATACCGAAATATTATGTTCTCATCATAACCCACATGGCCTGTTAATTATAGAAGATTTTATAACTCCTGATGAGGAAAAATCTTTTTGGAAACTATTTGATTGGACTGAAGCCATGAATCCCAGTTGAAAAATCGTCAGGTTAAGCATTATGGCTATGAATTCAGATATGGAAGTAATGATGTTGACTTGAATTCTCCACTACGAGAGAAGATTCCAGAAGAATGTGATGTCCTATGGAGGAGGCTGAGGAAACATGGATTGGAGGTGGGGGAACCTGATCAACTTACTATCAATAAATATGCTCCAGGGCAAGGTAAAAAAAACATAAAATCATGATTTGCTACTAAAAATTTATAGATGTATTTATAGTTTTTTCTAGTTTTTAAATATAGAAAACAAAAGAGAAGACTAAAGAAATAGGATTACATGGATATATAGTTGTTGTCACAGATACTAAAACCTAAATAATGATAAAATAAAATTCTTTAAATCAACCAGACTAAAAAGTTCTTATGCAGCTCAAAGGTCTAGCAACACAGTATGCCATACACTTTGAGAAGATTGGGCCATATCCCACCACTGAGCTTATATTCAGATTGTAGGGAGAGTATATCTACAACACTAAGATGAAAAATAATGATAAATTATACAGGATCATTTATTATTCCGACTAAAGAATGATATGGCATACTTATTAGGTGTAATACAAAGCATCTAGATTTTTTTTTTAAATTTATTTTTTTTTTACTTAAAAAAAATGAAAAAATACATTTTATACATGAATACGCATGGTCACCCTTCTGCTTATGGCGAATGCATTAATTCGTTTGTCAGCATTGTTCTGGCGGCTTCCAACAAGGGCTCACCATAAGCAGTAGAGTGACCACGCATATTGATTGTTATAAAAATATATATTGTATTAATAAAATGTAAATGTAAATTAAAAAAATACCTACCCAGATACACTGTATTACACTTAATAAGTATGCCATATCATTCTCCGGTCGGAATAAAAAACCATCCGGTATTATTTCTGTTTGGTCACAATGTAATCATTAACTAATATTTCATTTTCAGGTATACCATCTCACGTGGATAAACACAGTCCGTTTGGAGGAACAATCCTGTCACTGTCCCTAGGCTCATCAGTGGTCATGGATTGGAGGCATCCAAGTGGGAAATATGTACCAGTACAAGTGAACTCCAGGTCTATGATGGTGATGCAAGATGAGGCTAGGTAACTACCTACCTAGTCTACCTACCTCTCTCTCAACCTATCGCAGTCCAGTGCTGGACCTAGGTCTCCCCCATTTTGCGCCAGTTATCCCGGTCGCCCGCTTTCCTCATCCAGCCTCCACCAGCGACCTTTCGCAAGTCGTCGGTCCATCGGGCCAGAGGGCGTCCTACGCTACGCTTGCCAAGACGCGGTCTCCACTCCAGAACTCGTCTGCTCTAACGGTCATCGGTTCTGCGACATACGTGACCAGCCCACTGCCACAGTAACATAAGTGACTATTAGATTAATATCTGCCAGTGAAATTTCCGTCAGTATCAAGTCAAAATCAAAATTCATTTATTCAAATGAGGCTTACAAAAGCATTTATGAACGTCAACAAATACACAAAATACAATAAAAAAACATTTAGATAAAATACCAAAAAAATTAAAATATTTTTTCCAGTTTTTCCTAAATATTTAAGCCGAAACAAAATGACAGACATAGAAAAAACTGCAAACCATATAATCCATATTACACATTAAATGAATACTACAGATATTCGAATTTTAGATATATTTTTGTTGATGTATAGATAAAAATACAAATCTTCATAACACAAAGGTTTAGCCTTGGCAGGGCATAACGCGTTTTTCACGAACTATCACCAAGTTTATACATCTTCATTTTAATAGATACGACTGGCAGCACGGCATCCAACCACGCAACTGGGACCCCATCATAGAAGAGCGTGTCGCACTCAACGGAGATCCAGTTAAAGTGGTCACCAACGATACGCTACCTCGCGGCACCAGGATATCGTTGACGTTCAGATGGACAAGGAGCGGCCCTTGCGAGTGTGTGTACAAAACGCTGTGCGACAGTGTAAGCGATGATAGTATTGGAGACGATGTGGCGTCGAATCTTGAGGACTTGCATGTCCATCAGGTGAGAAGCTGTTGTCATCTATACATCTCTCTCTTCAACCTATCGCAGTCCTCTGGTGGACATAGGTCTCCCCCATTTTACGTCAGATATCCCGCTCCTCCGCTTTCCTCATCCAGCCTCCACCAGCGACCTTTCGCAAGTCGTCGGTCCATCTATACATCTGTTACACATAAATAAAATTGAAGTGGCTATTTGTAATATTACATTTTTTTTACCTCAATGCATATGAAGAAAAAATTAATCAAAAAATGTAAACCAACGTGCGCAATAAATGAATATGAATACATATATATGGTACATATGCCAAAAAAAATTGAATTACTTTATTATTTTAATTTTTATGTATATATTATTTATTAAATAATTTCCTATTCCTATTCAACCTATCGCAGTCCACTGCTGGACATAGGTCTCCCCCATTTGCGTCAGATATCTTGGTTCTCTGCTTTCCTCATCCAGTCTCCACCAGCAACCTTTCGCAAGTTGTCGGTCCATCTATACATTTGTGACATAAATAAAATTGAAGTGGCTATTTGTAATGTTGAAAAAAATTTTTTTTCTTTATGCATATGTTGAAAAAAGTTAACCAAAAAGTAAACCAATGGCGCAATAAATGAATATGAATATATACATATTCATTAATTATCACATTGCCAAAATAACAATTGAATTTCTTTATTAATTATTTATAATTACTTATTATTAGTTAATTGCTACTGTTCCACTTTTTTTCCCTTATTTTCTCGCCGCACCATTTTGTTTTTCTCTGCATACCCAAAGGTTAGCTGGTAGAGAGTGCAACTTGGCATTGTACATAAATAAATTGTGCAATAAAGTTTAAATAAAAAATAACTGAAAAGTTTTTTTCTGTCTGTTTGTTCCGGGTAATCTCGGAAACGGCTGGATGGGTTTGGACTTGTGTTGGCTAATGCATAAAGCTCATTAAACGTCCCCACCGAGGGGGCACGAGCCTACCCGTATAGGGTGATTAGCAACCTTCGAATCTCTTCGCAGGCGTGCATGAAGGTTTCCTCACGATGTTTTCCTTCACCGTAAGAGCGTTGGATAACGTACATATATTTTCTAAAATTCGAAAACACATTGGTACGTGTCGGGATTTGAACCTCAGCCCTCCCGGTAGGAAGGCGACAGTCCTCACCATTGAGCCACCGACGCTCTCACAAAGCTACTATGACGTAGGCATTCCCCCAAAGAAAGGATTTTGATAAATTCCACCCCTAAGACAATAAAATATGGGTTGGAAACCTATACCTAATGAATTATAACACTTAAGGCAACCGAAACCGCAGGCAAAGGCTAGTTAAAATATTTATTTGTAGGTTTACGAGAAGATAGCGTGCCATTTTAGTACAACCCGCCATAAGCCGTGGCCGCGTGTGTTAGAGTTCGCGCGGCTCGTGCCGTCCGGCAGTGTGCTACTGGACCTCGGCGCCGGGAACGGGAAGAACCTGTTGCCCAGGAACGACGTGGTGCAGGTAACGTTACTACACTGTAATTGGGTGCGTTCCCATATATTTTGTATGACATTATTGATATGTGACGTCATTGTTCACTATCATCAATTGACCTAATATTAATTGGTTTCAGTGTTTTTAAAAATACAATATTGCAAATAAACAAAAGTGATCAATGAAACGACATATACAATAAGGTATTTTATTGCGGATGGTGGAAAATACCGAATTGTAGGGCACACAGCATGGCTGAGGGGACAATTTCATTTAAGATTTTTGAATAAATTAATATAAAGCCACCGACGGCTCATTGGTGTGGACCACAGATTTCCCAATACAGGAGATGGGGCAAGCCGCGTTTTTAAGTGCGACAAATGTAAGCTCAACGAGCATACACTGGCTACCAGTTTACGCTCTGTGAGACGAGTCAAGACGCACGAATATTAGAAGAAATTACCGTTTTTTCCCAAAATGCCATCCTGTGCAATTGTAACATGCCATCATCGCAATGAATCAGTAAATTTACCAAGAAATATAATAACTTTTCACAGATAAGAACCGAAAAGAAATTGCGACACTGGGACTGCCTATAAACTTGACGGCTTGTCCAGTCTAATTGTATATTCGGATGTTTGTGGTGTGGACTGTGGAATCTACCACTAGTTGGGAGAGTTAATTCTACTGAGAACAACGGCGGATCCAGGGGGGGAGGGTCATGGGGGTCATGACCCCCCTGAGCTATTTTTAAGTACTATACAAACGTACATTAACAAAATACCTTATAAGTTCTTAACTTCACTGCTACTATGTGACCCCCTCCTGGCGCCAAAACTGGATCCGCCCTTGTCTGAGAATAACTCATCCTGAAACACAAAAGTGCATAACACTACTATTTTACGTGGTGATATCTGAAACTGCTGTTGTACCTATCTAGACGAGTCTACAATACTCCATAGAAAATATAGGTATGGAAATCATTATTCAGGCATATCGAAAAAAAAATTTGAATTGATCTGTCATCCTTAATTACATTAATACATTGTATCATATATTTTGGTATTGTATTCTTGATTTGTTGTTCTTAAGCTCGCAGCAATATTTCGCTAAATATACTTGGATAACGGTGTTGGTCACACATTTACCTGTACCACAAATGTTTTGTAATTTGTAAACATACAATGTGTAACTGTTTGTTATTCCCAATAAAATAAAATAAATCCTTATTCATTATTGCTATCCTAAGTCATTATTGCATATTGCAAGTCTTATTTAAATCAATAGATTTTAACTTTGACTTTATAGATAGCGGGCGAACGCAGCAGCGGTCTTCTCGAAGAGTGCAGACCGTTACAGTGAGCGTGTCGGTTCGGCGGACTGCGTAAGGTTGGACTTGCTGAACCCGGGACTCAAAGACGAATGCGCCGACTATGTCATATGTATAGCGGTGATACACCATTTTAGCAGTCCGGTGAGTCATGATTGCTACTATAGCATGCAGTGTTGCCAACATTGTTGTAGAAAAAGGGCTTTTTGAGAAGTTAAAAAGGGTTAGATAGGGCTAGATTGAGCATCAAAAATTTTCTAAGAAAGCTGAAATAATCATGTCATGAGCACGCTTTTTTCGAGCGTCTAAAAAAATTCATCATGACCGATGAAATAGCAAAAAATTACTTGTTTCATGTCGAAAACTTCATAATTTAGTATTATTTTTGACTGCAACACCAAGGGTTCCGGGTTCGATCCCTGGGCAGCACAAACATTTTAGTGCATGAACATGTCTCTTTGTAACGGTCTAGGTGTTTTCCATGTATAATATGTATGTATTTACAAGAAAATAAATTATATATTTATCCGTTGTTTAGTACCCATAATACAGCTTCACGCTGAACTTGGGGCTAGATGGTGCTGTGTGAATGTCAGTGGATATTTATTTATTTATTTAGGTACAGCATATCTGCCGTCAAAAATCTGTGTGACTGAAAAGTGTGTCACAGATAGTCTGTCGTCTGCGCTGCCCCATAGTTTCTTTCAAAGTTCAAATCTCCTCAACAGGCTAGAAGACTGCAAGCGATCTCCACGATAAGCCGCTTACTCCGTCCCGGGGGGCGTACCCTAATAACCGTGTGGGCGAAAGACCAAAGCAAATCCAACTATCTCTGCAAAAACAAAGAGATCTCCGAAGAACAAAGAGTCACAGTAGGCGGCATCAAACTGCCAGTACACGAGAATCGGACGCAATTTCAACACAACGATTTGCTTGTACCTTGGAAGCTAAGACAGAAGACCATAGACAATAAGTTGAAGACCAACCAGAGAGCACGCTTTTGAGATATTACCACGTGTTTGAGGAGGGTGAATTGGATAATCTATGCAAACAATTGTCTTTGGACGTCGAAGATAGCTTCTACGAGGAGGGGAACTGGTGTGTTATATGTAAAAAAATAAAATCGGTTTAATGTATCTGTACTTTATTTTTTTCGCTGAATTAAAAACAACTCTACAAAAGTCTATAAAAACTTTACAAAACAATAATTGTAGAACAATAAATGGTTCTTTCCTGTGGATATTAAATATAATTTAAAAGTTTTATTTGCAAAGACTACCTATACATCTGTATAGGTAGTGTTTATAAAGATAAGCATATCTTTGCTTGACAAGAAAATCATTGTTTTTTAAAATTTTCAAGTACTTATAAAAATATGACATGGATACTTGTTAACTCTGCATTAATGCTTGCGGTATCATATTCAGAAAACAAAATGTCGGCACGGAATGTCCGGCTCGAAGGATCAATTTGGTCCTTAACATCCTTCGTTGAATTTGGTCCTTTGGGATAAATTAAGTGCAATCACAAGCCCTGTTTCAATTGATAATAATATTTCTTGATAAAAAATGGGTCCAACTAAGTAAATTGGTCCTTCGAGCCGGATAAATTGCGTAATGCACTAATTTAGGTACACTTTTTCATAAAATCAATGAAACCGCGATTGCGATTCTTAGTTATCTTCTCCGGCTTCTTTATTCACAGATGTCTTCGGAGAAATCCACTAATTCCAAACGTATTTCGTAAATTCAATGGTTGATTCTCCATTGACCATTGAATTTACTAAATACGTATGACAACACAATAACGATATGATGTTACGAGAATACAATACCTACTTTATGCGAATAACAAATTGTAAGAAAAAAAAACAATATGATGTTGAACAATTGTCATGAGAATTCAGTATCAATAGCTCCATGTAACTGCTTTATGTAGATCAGGAAGTCTCTACGCTTTCATGAGCGCGAGTTGCAATAGCGGAATCACGGAAATCGTTGAAAGATCTGCCAGCACTGCGTCTACGTTCTGTTGCGTGTTCACCTAAAGAGAAGCAATCGTTAGTATCATCGAGGAGGGTTCGATGGCGTATCGTTCGGTTAACGATCGCACAAGTCGAACAGAACCGAGGGCCACCGATCGTCTCGCCAGTGGTGAGAAGCCCTGTGTCGACAATCGGTGGTCTATCCAAGGGAAAGTATGTAACATACGTCGCCACTGGTAACAATCGGAAAAAGACCCGGATTTTAATGTGAATGGAACCATCAATGTATTACCACCAATGGTACTAGTGAACAGCTCTACGGGTCACTTGTACATTGGTGGTACAAATGACCTGATGTTGTATCATTTGTACCATCAATGGTACTAGTCAATGGTACAAATAACCCAATGAAATCAACAGCCTAATATCGCTACTGCTAAACAAAGTCCACTCCTAATGAGATCCACGCGCATCGACCCTTATGAGTTGCTCGCTACTAAATATCTATATGCTACTGCAACCTTAACCAGGTCATCTATCCATCTGGTTGGGATCATCCTATGTCTCTTTTCCTGGTGTTCTTTTCTCACCTACAATAACGGTTTCCCTAGAAAACCGGGGTCACAGCTACCCGTCAGCTGAGACAGAACAGGTGATTGAAAACCGATTTGGTTTACACATTTTATATGATACCTATTATACTTATGACCGTATTGATAATGGATCTTTTTTTATTGTCTGTTTTGTTTCTTATGTCTTTTTTGTGTGCTTAATAATCTTTTATATTTTGAACGTTAAGTTGACGTAGTTGCGTTCAAAATTGCGTTTTTTTTTTCGAAATGACTACTTGTTTTGGCCGCAGATAGCCCGTACAGCGTTACCGAGCAACTGGCGAGCGCAAATGGCTCTCAGCCACAAAATTGTGTTTCCCCATCGTCCCAATCATCCTACCTGAAATATATTCTCCTTCCTGAAGGACAGTATAGCCAGCGCTAGCAAGGGAAGTATCTCGAGGCAGTCGTAGCCTAGGATGGCGTCCCAGAGCAGCAGTAACTGGTCAGGCGGCAGGTGACCGCTGAACGCTCGCATCAGCCATTTGAATACCACTCTGATGCTGATGGAATTTCATTTACGTTAATGTAGGTAGAGAATTTACTCTAAATTTTAATTTAACTAGGTATCTGTCTAAAGTATTTGAGAATTATCTTACTTTTTTATTGATTGTGGCCATTGCCACTAATTTAATACAATAATTAATTTTTATTGTTAGAACCCATAACTTAGACTACAAATTTACATAAGTATTTTTTTAAGAATTTGTTATTGCCGATTGTACGAAATAGGTAAAGTCTGCACAGGTAGGTACTAACTATTCAAATAAAGCTTTGTGAAAGCTTGTGGAATTACCCACTTGTCTATTAGAGATAATTTTATATTGGTCTTAGAAAACAGTACCTACGTAGATGTATATCATATTATGTTGGTACCACAGATTTCCCAATACAGGAGATGGGGCAAGCCGCGTTTAAAGTGCGACAAATGTAAGCTCAACGAGCATACACTGGCTGCCAGTTTACGCTCTGTGAGACGAGTCAAGACGCACGAATATTAGAAAAATTACCGTTTTTTTCCCAAAATGCCATCCTGTGCAATTGTAACATGCCATCATCGCAATGAATCAGTAAATTTTCCAAGAAATATAATAACTTTTCACAGGTAAGAACCGAAAAGAAATTGCGACACTGGAACTGCCTATAAACTTGGCGGCTTGTCCAGTCTAATTGTATATTCGGATGTCTGTGGTTGGTACTTACGGATTTATGTTAATATTCCTAAAATGTATCCAAAGGAGAGGCTCGTTTGCTTCTAATAATCGTTCGTATAATAAGCATAGTGATACTATTCCCTGAAAATAAATATTTTCCAGTAGTCTTTATATCAGTAATAATAATGAAAAAAGTTGAATAGTTTATTTACCTGTGGATGAGTTGATATGTAGTGTAGTCTGTGCCAATATCTTATGTAAAAGGCGCGAAAAGTATAATAGAGTTGAGCGGGATCGTCGTACAAGTAGCAAAATGGCGTCGCTGTAAGATTATAAAAAGCTGTTATTGATTTAAAAAAGTCATTTTTATAATAGTATTATTATTTACCTTAAGGTGCTATCTCTAATTGATTGAAATTTCCTACGATTCTGGAAATGTCAGTGAATATTTATTTTTTATTGAGTTAGGTACGTACCATACATAGTGAACCCATGGAAAGGTATAATACCACTAGGTGGGAACACAGTAACACTCTCTGCCGACGTCTGCTTTCCTTTTATGGTGACCATAAGAGGGGTTCCAATGTTTCCTTTCAAATGTTGCATTACCTCGCAGTCCCGCGAGAAACACAACATTACCTGGAGACGACAATGATTTAAAGGATAGTTCATCCGTATAGATACACATTATTAGTTATAAAAAATATATTTGTATGTATGTTCAAGCTACGTCGAACATTCTGCAGCCATATCAGCAACACCGCAATTACGACACGACCTGGCATTGCCCCGATGCGACCAAGACACCCTACGCCGTCACTATGATCAGTCACGTGAGCCTGCGCGACTTCTATCCTTACCTACTGTAACTTCGTAACCCGGGACCGTAACTGAACTCCGGGAGCAAGCTCTCTATTATCTATGTCTAGGGCCCTAGCGACCCGCGAGGGACTCCCTTGAGTGTAAGGTTCCTCCCACAGATTTAGAAACCAAAGGTTTGTACATATGGTTCCTCCTAATATAATCTTAATTTCTGGTTTGGGAAGCGTTGTCTTACAACCAACGTTGCCCGCCAGTACAACTTCCTGCTCGTACAATGTATGTTTGTCCGTTATTTAATGCTCCATGCTAATATTTGGTGTAGTGAATTTAGTTCGAGTTATGATTTGATAGGAAGTCTCTCTACAGTAGGACTGTATATTCTACTCAGGTCAAAAAATCCTCACCATCATATGCCTACGTCCCCACCGAGGGGCACGAGCCTGTAAAGGGTATACAAAAAATCCTAAGGCTATTATATTTTAATTATTAGTTATTTTGTACTTCAATTGTCTCAGAAGATTGGCTATGCCTTCAATGTATCTAACTTAATTTTCTATATTTGTGTTCTCAAACTTATTGTATACCTGGTAAAGCAAGTCTTCAAAAACGAAATATTGGTCGTCATTGGAAGCAGTCAGCTGGACATCTTTGAATATTAGTTTATCTATCATCAGATCCACCTCGAGAACGCTCTTCTTCAGTTGATCAAAATATGCTACTTGCTAAAACAAAGGTACAAGAAATAATGTTCGAATGTTGAATAGAAAAATAATATAAATAAAAAAACTGAGCAGTAGACCAGGTATTTATTCTTTAAAACTTTCGAATAGCACACATGGATATTTTAAAAACGTCCATGATAGCAGCAAGATGAAAAACATCGACAAACGAACTTAAAACGAACCGTTTTTCCTTATAAGTTTCAACACTTAAAACTCAACTGAGTAAGCCCAACCTGAGATTTGACCTCTGCTCCCAGCACTTGCGACCACAGCTGAGCCCTCAAGCATTGCGGACTGCCCTTCTTAAGGTACTCCTGTATAACGGGCGCGTAGCCCAGTGCCGCCACTCGCTCCCCCAGGCCTATACGCTCGGCCTCCAGGGTCGCGAAGCCTGGCACCGAACTCGGCATGCTCGGATTCACGCCGAGCAGTGGCTCACCGTTTGACCATTCAATGTACACTTTCCGCTGTGAAACGTTCCAAAATATTATCAGTAGCCGCACGATATTTCGCTAATTCCATGACAGTACTTAGTAAGCTGAACCCCTAATCTAAGGGGTGGCAGTGAATGCGAAAAATGCTTGAAACAAGAATCATAGTCTTGCTTCTGAGACTGTCTTGCTTCGGGAGGCACTTCCTTGTTAATTTGATATACAGTCAAACCTGGATAAGTGAAAACTGGATAAGTGAGAAAACTCTATAAGTGAGAGTAATAGCCAGGACCCGTCATTTTAAGCTCCCAAAACCTCTATTAGCGAGAAACAGAAACCTCTGTAAGAGAGAGTCGTTTTTCCCTCATAGACCTCCGTAAGTGAGACTGCTACTTATCTATACCTCTATAAGCGACAGTCAAGCTTTATTTACAAATTTAACATGTGCTATTTTATGACTCAATATTAACTTTCGTGGAACTTCCTACCATTGTTTTTGTGTTCTCATCAATATTGTTCCTATTCTATTTCGTGGAACTAAATAACTTTATTGTTGTTATTTATCGCATTCTTTTCAAATGGACACGTGTGCCTGTGTACCGTCCTGTTTGTCAGACTTACTCAATTTATAGTTTTCAATTGCGAAGGAAAGTTCTGTTCTGCATTATGTCAAAACGGAAAATTAAAGTACTGTCATTAAGTGATAAACTTAAAATAGTGAATGCGTTTGAATCCGGAAAATCGCGAAATGAAATTCAGAGGGAGTTTAATTTACCAGAATCCACCTATTATAAAATTATTAAATCAAAAGACTATAAAGTCTGAGTGCTCCTGAAGGACATGGAAATATTATATATATCATGCACATAATTTATCATAATAAATATTTACATACTACATTCGTACTTGCTGTGACTTGTTATTGCTGCGTACCCCTATAAGAGAGAAACGCTACCCATGTACCTGCATTAGCGAGAAACTCGGATTAGTGAGAAACCTCTATAAGCGAAAATGAGATTGTGCTCCCTTGAACTCTCGCTTATCCAGGTTTGACTGTAATTAGGCCCGCGCTAACCACGTTGGGTTACGTCCTCTTTCTCATGTTCATCTCCATCTTCCCATGTTATGTAGGAAGGGCGTCTGAATGCTGAAGTAAGTCTTGACTTACCTGGTTCATGCATGGATACTTTATTTTATTCAAAAGAATTTATAGGAATCATTATAGGAAGATTCTTACTAATTGATCCAACGTCTTTACTTGAATCGGCAAATGTGCGAACTCCCATTTTGGCTCGTCACTGAAAAGAAAAAGATTTAATTTATTATTTTTTACTCATATACTTCCCTAAGTATTTAATATATACGCAGACTTACTCTCTCGTATAGGAATATACCCGATAATGTTAGTAAAACTTCTAGAAAATCTTTTGGTGCATAAACTGGTCTATATTTTGCTAAATCTGAAAATTAATACATATAACAGATCAAACCTTGAGAAGTTACTAAAATTATAACTATTTTGCCAAATATTTAAAAACAAGCTACTATTTAGCGTACCTAAAGTGTAAGTGTCAATTCATTCCACTTTCCATCAACTCTTCTTGTTCGCTCTGAGAGCGAATTTTAGCTAAAGATTTCGAGATCTGAACACATAGAATTTAACGATTTATGTATTCTCTTCTCCCATTGTGTACTTGCTTTCAGCAGAGATGTTAAAGGTCCAATTTCTGAAAGTGAAAAAATATTATAGTTTAAAAGAATCTAAATCGTTCTAAAGTTATGACCTCAGTTTTATTTCTTACGTAGGTTTTTAATTTTAACTTTTTAACAACTTGGGTTCCAAAACACATTGCCTCATCATTGTGCCAATGTGAACGAGTATAATATATATATATATATTATGAATAACACAGCAGTAGGAAATTAAAACAGTTTTTTTATGTTATAAGTGTACAGGACGGTCAGGTCGCTCACCTGATGGTAAGTGATACGCCAGACCATGACAGAGCGGCATTATAGGAGACTAACAACTGACAGACAGTTATTATCCTC